>PISX010025038.1:0-26780 GCA_004024625.1 Mellivora capensis
TATACTTTTAATGCCATTCCGATCAAAATTCCACCGGTATTTTTCAAAGAGCTGGAGCAAATAATCCTAAAATTTGTATGGAATCAGAAGAGACCCCGAATTGCTAAGGAAATGTTGAAAAACAAAAATAAAACTGGTGGCATCACGTTACCTGATTTCAAGCTTTACTACAAAGCTGTGATCACCAAGACAGCATGGTCCTGGCATCAAAACAGACACATAGACCAGTGGAACAGAGTAGAGAGCCCAGATATGGACCCTCAACTCTATGGTCAAATAATCTTCGACAAAGCAGGAAAAAATATACAATGGAAAAAAGACAGTCTCTTCAATAAATGGTGCTGGGAAAATTGGACAGCTATATGTAGAAGAATGAAACTCGACTATTCTCTTAGACCGTACACAAAGATAAACTCGAAATGGATAAAGGACCTCAACGTGAGACAGGAATCCATCAGAGTCCTAGAGGAGAACATAGGCAGTAACCTCTTTGATATCAGCCACAGCAACTTCTTTCAAGATATGTCTCCAAAGGCAAAGGACACAAAAGCAAAAATGAACTTTTGGGACTTCATCAAGATCAAAAGCTTCTGCACAGCAAAGGAAACAGTCAACAAAACAAAGAGGCAACCCACGGAATGGGAGAAGATATTTGCAAATGACAGTACAGACAAAAGGTTGATATCCAGGATCTATAAAGAACTTCTCAAACTCAAACACACAAAACAGATTATCATGTCAAAAAATGGGCAGAAGACATGAACAGACACTTCTCCAATGAAGACATCCAGATGGCTATCAGACACATGAAAAAATGTTCATCATCACTAGCCATCAGGGAGATTCAAATTAAAACCATATTGAGATACCACCTCACACCAGTTAGAATGGCCAAAATTAGCAAGACAGGAAACAACGTGTGTTGGAGAGGATGTGGAGAAAGGGGAACCCTCTTACACTGTTAGTGGGAATGCAAGTTGGTGCAGCCACTCTGGAGAACAGTGTGGAGATTCCTCAAGAAGTTAAAAATAGAGCTTCCCTATGATCCTGCAATTGCACTACCGGGTATTTACCCCAAAGATACAGATGTAGTGAAAAGAAGGGCCATCTGTACCCCCAATGTTTATAGCAGCAATGGCCACGGTCGCCAAACTGTGGAAAGAACCAAGATGCCCTTCCACGGACGAATGGATAAGGAAGATGTGGTCCATATACACTATGGAGTATTATGCCTCCCTCAGAAAGGATGAATACCCAACTTTTGAAGCAACATGGACGGGACTGGAAGAGATTATGCTAAGTGAAATAAGTCAAGCAGAGAGAGTCAATTATCATATGGTTTCACTTATTTGTGGAGCATAACAAATAACACGGAGGACATGGGGAGATGGAGAGGAGAAGGGAGTTGAGGGAAATTGGAGAGGGAGATGAACCATGAAAGACTATGGACTCTGAAAAACAATCTAAGGAGTTTTGAAGGGGCGGGGGTGGGAGGTTAGGGGAGCCTGGTGGTGGGTTTTAGGGAGGGCACGTATTGCATGGAGCACTGGGTGTGGTGCAAAAACAATGAATACTGTTATGCTGAATAGAAATAAAAATAAATTTTTAAAAAAGTAGCATATGATTTTTATATATTTTGAGTATAAGTTCATAGTAGACAGAGTGGCTCCCCAAAAAATGTCCATGACCCAATCCTTGGATTCTATGCATGTTACAATATATAGTGAAAGCGGTTTGAAGACAGAATTAAGGGTAAGGACCTGAAATAGGAAATCACTTTAGATCATTTGGGTGGGCCTAGTTTCATTATATGTGCCCATATAACCAGAGAACTTTCTCTGGCTGGAGGCAGAAGACATGAAGAACTAAAAAAACCCAGAGAGATTGGAAGGAAGAGAATTATTTGATACACCATAGCTGGCTTAAAGATAGGGCATGTGACAAAGAAATAGGCAGCCTTAAGGAGCTAAAAGAGGCTCCTGGGTGACAGCCAGCAAGGAAATGAGGACTTCAGGTTAAAAGTCTCAAGGAACTAAATGCTGCCAACAGCTGAATGAGCCTGGAAGTGGATTCGCCCCAAGAGCCTCCAATAAGAGTTCTGGATGGCTGACACCTTGATTTTGGCCATGGGAGACCCAGAGCAGAGGAACCAGTCCAGCCCACCTGGACTTCCAACCTAGAGCTGTGAGATAATAAATTTATGTTGCTTTGAATCATCAAATTTGTGGTAATTTGTTAAAGTAGCAATAGGAAACTAATTTAAGAGTCAAGTTATTGGTCAGATATGCATTGTGGATATATTCTTGCAATCCTTGGTTTGATTTTTCATTTTTTTAATGGTGTCTTTTGATGACTAGGAGTTTTAAGTTCAGGTGAAGTCCAGTTGTTCTTTTATTTCTTTCATCTTCAGTACTCCCTATTTTGTTTCTTGGAACTTACCTCTTATGTTTGATCTCCTCTTCCAAGGTATTTTGGACTTTTGCAGAATTGTTAAGGTTTGTCCTGCAGCTCCCAGTATTTCTCAAGAACAATTAAAATGTGTTGGATCACTGGTTAACCAGAGATCCTAAATATCACACTCACATTTATGGGCCAAGTTCTCCCTATATATAGTATCATTCATCCTTAATGATATCATCCATAATGATAATAAATATCATTATTTCATGAAATTAATTTTGATCTATTCTTCCTAAACCATTATCTTTTCTCAAAGATTTTTAATGGACTGTTTCAATTCTGAGAGAAGATAAACCATCTTTAACATATATTTTCATTACTTACCATTTACTGAGTCTTATAATATGGCAGATACTCTACTGGGAACATGATATATCTGTAATCTTCCTAATAACCCTGCAAGGTAGGTGTTATTGACACTACTTTAAAAATAATACCATAGATTAAAAATAATACCATAGATTAGTATTTAAAAAAAAAGAACATTCTGAAAATTTATTGCCCACAATTTTGCCATTTTTCAGTTCTGATACCCAGTAGGATATTAACCTATATCCACAAATTTCTCTTCAGAGTCGAAGTTATTAGTTTTTATTCTTTAAATAACATGCTTATGATAAACATTTTTGAGTTCTCAGTTTTTATTCTTTAACATGTTTATGATGAACATTTTTGAGTTCTAAGTATTGCTGTTTAAATATTTAAGCAGAAAAGTGATAGGGAAAATTTAATGAGGAGAAAGATCTTAGCAAGTTCCTAACATGTCTCCTCTTTAGATAAGGAACAAAATAGTATGTAGTAGAGCAATCAGTTAATCCCCTGATACAGTGATCAAAAACAACATTGTAAATGTGGAGCAGATGGACATTGTATCCCCTGCAGGTGTGATACCCTGAAAAAAACTTACATGTGATATTCTGACTGGAAATGCATAAACTGAATATGAGCAGGGAATATCAGACAGATCCCAGATGAGGAACATAATTTTTTAAAAAAGATTTTACTTATTTATTTGACAGACAGATATCACACATAGGCAGAGAGGCAGGCAGAGAGAGAGAGAGAGAGAAGGGGAAGCAGGATTCCTGCTGAGCAGAAAGCCCGATGCGGGGCTCGATCCCAGGACCCTGAGATCATGACCTGAGCCAAAGGCAGAGGCTTAACCCAGTGAGCCACCCAGGCACCCTGAAGGAACATAATTTTTTAAAGGGACCATATTCTTCAAAAATGTCATTGTCTAAAAGATAGACAGAAGAACATTCCCAGATTAAAGCAGACTAAAAGAGACATGTACTCAGCTGTGTACACACTCAGGTGTGCAAAAGCCAGATTTATACATCTCTTTCCATTTGCATATTCAGTGATTTCATGTTGGTAGCTTGAAATTGGTTATGGTGAGAATATTTACATTGCGTGACGAATGTTACAAATGGGGATAGTTATTGACTGGAGCACTGGTTGTTAAACGTTTACCAGCACCGCACTGGAGACTTGACAGCCAAGCACAGTATGTGATCCTATACCAGATCTTGAATTGGAAGGAAAAATATGTCATAAAGGATGTTACTGGATCAGTTGACAAAATTGGAATACAGATGGTAGAGAAAGAAGAGTATTGTACCAATGTTAGATTTATTATTGTACCAATGTTAGAAGTTGATAATTGACTGTGGTTTTGTAAGAGAATATTTTTATATTCTTAGGAAATACACATTGAAGTATTTAGGAGTAAAGGGCTGTCATGTATGCAACTTATACTGATGTGTTTTAGAAAAAAATGTATATAAAGAACATGTATATAAAGAGCACCTGTGTGGCTCAGTTGGTTAGGAAGCCCACTCTTGATTTATGTTCAGATCATGATCTCCTAACATGGAATCAAGCCCCACATTGGGCTCCACGCTCAACAGGGAATCTGCTTCAGGATTTTTTTTCTCTCTCTGCTCCTCCCCTTGCTTGCTCACTCTCTCTTTTTTTTTTAAAGAAATCTTTTTAAAAAGGACATTATATAAAAACAAATAATAAAGCAAATGAGACCAAATACAATATATAAACTAAGTAAAGATTATATAGGCTATTGTTTGACTCTTCTTGGAACTTTTCTATAAGCTTTAACTTATTTTAAAATAATAGTTAAAAAATATCCTAAAAGGTAAAAACAAAAATCAAAAAACCAAAACAAAACAAAACAAAAAACTCCACTATGAGAATAAGTTTTAAAAAATCAGAAGACCTGCATATATATTTTTGTTTCGTGACATATCTTTTTTAGGACAAAGCGTTATTCTCCTCAGGCAGACACGGAAAAGAAGGGGAATTTTACCACCTGGAAATTTTACCTCCCCTGGTAAATTGCTTATTTTGGCAGGTTTAAGATGTGCCCTGGCTGTTGCGGTTTTGGTATATCAATGCCACTTGGATCAAAGATTGCTCAGAATCTCACCTGCATTGGGCAAACACTGTTACATGAAACTCAATCCACTCCATTCATTCTCTTGAAATCTTTATAAAGAAGTTGCAAGGGAAATGCATGGATAATTACTGTTTATGCTCAAGGACCAAATTTACCCCTTTCATTGGGTTTGAAGAAGATGGTAATGAGCTTCTTTTGTGGCCCTGCCATTCACCAGAAGACAGCTCTTTCAAGCTAAAGTCTGGTTTAATTCTTTCACACTGAATAGCAGTTCAGCCGACCTGCTAGGGAAATTTTATTTTTGTTATTTTTTTAGTAAAAATATTACAAACAAATGTTTAAGAAGCCAAACTGTACTGGAAAGGTACCAGATGAAAACCAGCAATTATATCTATTCCCTACACCCCCCATAGTCATTATGAACTATTTCTTCTATATTTCTGGGGAAGAGAATATGCACACATACTCATATGTATGTTCTTTAAAAATATACAAATGATTCCTTACTGTATACAGTACTTTACATTTTTTCTCTATGATATGTCTTAAAATTTTCCCACCTCTATTAATATATCTGGGACATCTGGGTGAACTGCATGAAATTGCTGTTTTGGTGGTTTGACCTAATATCTCAAGATATTTTTTAAAATTATAAATTACAAATATATATTATATATTCATGTAAATGAATATATATATATATGTAGGGATACTTCTGTGACTTGATCTTTTTGATAATTTCTTTTACTAGGGGAATTCTAGGTAGGAGAAAATGTACATTTTTAATTTCAATTTTTATCAAATTTCTTTCTAAAAATGTACCACTTGCAGGGACCCTAGCAGTGCAGGACACTGCCTCAACACTACTGAAACTTAGGGATTTTAATTTTTGCTTATCTTAGTTTTAGTTAATATCTTTAGTTTTTATTGGTTTTGATTGACTTTGAGCAGAGTCTTATAGCCTTATTTGCTTTTTGTATTTCTTTTTTCTTTAATAAAGGTTGCCTTTTTTGTATCTTTTAAAGAGCATTGTTTGACTCATTTCCATTGAGTTGTTGGTGCACTGTCTAAATTCAAGAAAACAGCTGTTTGTCCTATATTTTGCAAGCATTGAAGGGGAGTGGGGAACATGAATAAAATGTTAACATGATAAAAATAATGCTGAGACAATGTCACAGCTTATGTATAAAATTTTTTTCTCTTTTTTTGCAATTTTATCTCATTTTTCTAATTTAATAAAAATTTTGTCAGTTTTTAAAACAATTTTCAGTTGTTTATCAGACTTAACATTTCTCTTATGTCTTCTCTATTTTGTGTCTGACTGAGCACGACCTCTCTTTCTCAAAAATTATTAAAACTTCATCCCTATTTTCTTAGAAATTTCTAGGACTTCCTTGTTTACCTTCAAAGAAGCACATGTCCTTGCTTTTCCAGGAAAGTTCTGATTATAAATATTCCATTTTGATATCAGTCTATGACACCAGAAATAAATTTAGAAAAAAAAAGTGTAACTCTCTCCAGTAACTCTTTACTACAACATGGCTGTGCCATGATCTGCATTAATTAATCATTCCTTAAAACTGTTTGTACCTGTTCCTCCAGCTGATTCATGCTCCCAAAACAACCTTACAGTCATTATTCTGACTTTTTGGAAGGTGACGCTTTGGAGTAGGAGTGTAGCTGGAATCCCACCTGTATGTGATGAATTTGTATTCTGGCACAAAGGAATGTTTCTTTAAAGCCAGGCTTCCCCTGAGCATTGCAGATTTGCAGAGATGAAACCTAGCTCATTCTGAAAGTTAGAGGTAAGAGTGACTTGGAATTACAGGTTAAGGAAGGAGTTAGAGCTGCTTCCTAATTTAGGTTCCCATCTGAAAAATGGCTCAGATACTTGTTCCACATAAGCCCCCCCCCCCCAAAAAAAAGAGAGAGTGAGAGAGAAGAGAAGAGAAGAAAAGAATGCATCCAGGTAAGGAGACCTTCTTTGGGGCAAGCAAAAGTTAAGACAACAATGTTGGGGGGTTTGTTGTTGTTTTTGTGTGTATTCATTGCTGGCTTGTTTTTTTCCAGGAGTTCATTGGACTTAGGCAGCTCAGCCTTCATTTAAGGAAAGGTTCGTGGGTGTCTTGTGGGCTTCACTCCATATACCTCTGCTCTGCATCTATGACTTGTGAGTCATAGATTGGACATAGATCCCATGTGGGATGCTAATTCAGTCTTTGGTTTCTTTTTCGTATCAAATACTGCCAACTTGGCCTTAAATGTGTGCCAGATGTGCTATGGTTTTATGATGTGATACTGTTAGGAAGTCTGGGTTAAGTATGAATGTGAGCTGGCTTTTGCTGCTGGAGTGGTTCCTGTCACAGATGGCTATGGCACAAGCTTGGGAGCCCAAGAGTTTTGCTAGGTATCTTGGTGAGAAGAGCCTGGCAGCAAACCATCATCAAATCTCTGGTGACAATTGCAGGTTCTCTGGTTGGTTCTCTCCTCTCTGATGGCTAGATTTCTGAGTCATAGAGGAACTTGGAGAGAGTTTTCCTGAAGGAGGAATGCTAAAGCTTCACCAGAGTGCAGCATACACTGTGGAAGGCTTGTCAAAAATATCCAAGGATAACATCCTGGTGTGCACACGTAGGGCACTGTTACCTTTCCAACTAATATCTTAATGGCATTGTCATTGCTGATGAGTTCAAACACTAGAAAATATTTAACTTTTGAGTAAGAATTGAAATTAAAATGAAAGGGCGATATCCTGTGAAGGGAAAAAAAAATAAGTACGACGTTTAAAGCAAGAAAGAGATGATCTGAACTGAAACAGACTCTCTTGGAGGCTGAAATATATATACTTTTCCCAGTTCTGAATATACATTTTTATAAGAAACATATATGAAGCATTATAAATACATTTTATTATTACTTTTTTCCCCTTTTTGTTCTATTTCTTGCAGTCAGACAAAACCGTGATTACAGTTCGGTGCTTTATTTTTGATTTTGATAAAACCCGATCTCATGCATTACTGCAATCAAAGTCATACTGACAAGTGATGTTAGAATTTTGTACACTTTAGAAAACTAAACAATCTTATAAATCAATAAAATTCTCACATTTTAAATCATGAAAATCAAGGTTCTGTTGGTCACTGGAAGACTTGAATATTTTATTTCTGAAATCTGTTTGCTTACTCTGCAAGTATTTAGGGTAAATTAGGTTGTACCAGAATATTTAGTGGTTCTGATAATAGTAATTACAGATGGGAGAAAATCATAGAGGAAAGCATTGATGTATCTTAGACATTATTTCCCTAATAAGGTATTTACAAGATGCAGGGCAATGAAAGGGATTTTTACATTGAATCAAAATGAAGTACCAAAGACCAATTTGTTTTCAGGATGTGGCAGGCAGTGACTCCCATTTCCTGTAATAGGGTCATAACCTCTTGCTAACAGCCTACCTTCTCTCACACGTTGTGGCTCCAAGAAGATTTATGACTTTTGTTGTCCAGAATTGTCTTTAGTGGAAGGAGCATGCACTTATAAACGTGCAGTGAGGGTAAAGAGGATAGTCTATTTCCCTCATTTCCTTCATTTCTTCAGACACTTGTCTTAGGGCAGAGCTTGCCAATAAAACTTGCTGATGGAAATGTTCTAAATCTGTACTAATACGGTAGCCAGTGGCTACATGTGGCTCTTGAGCCTTTGAAATGTGGCTAGTGTGACAAAATAACTGCATTTTAAGTCTTACGAAAATTTAATTAGTTTAAATTTAGATAGGTACATGTGGCAAATGGCTGTTACTTTGGACAGAGCAGGCCTAGACTAGAGCTTAAATAATTTTCCCAGTGATGATTGACTTGGGCCAAGCGCCACTAACCAGTGCTTCCAAAATAACAGAACAAATGAAAAAAAATCAAGTAAATATTTACATTTTTCAGAATTTAGCTTAGACAAGATTTCATATGACCCTCCTTCCCCCTAATGGCTTTGGGGGAAAGTCACTAATTATATTAAAAAAAAAAAAGATGCTCCAATGCCAGTTTCTAAAGTTTTCAAGCAAAAACACACAATTTGATAAATAGATATTTTACTTAGATCTTAGGGATTTTCTTCTTTACTGAAACATATTTAAATTATTCTGATGTGACCTTGTGTCAGGTTGGGTATTAATTTTGAAGTCTCTTATTTATCCCAGACTATCTCAACAGAAATCTTACGTGACAAGATGTACAGAAGAAGCATCTTTCTTTCGATGTTTTGGTGCTTTGTTTTCTTTTAAATCATGAAAGAGTGCATGAAATTACTCTCAGAAGCAAAGCAGTTGGCTTTGCTTCACAACTCTAGGAGGAGCAAAGTTTTTGTTTATGTATGATCCAAGATGATCAGAGTCATCCCAAATGGTATATCTCCTAAAGTGAGCTTTCTGTTTCCAAGTGAGTGATTTTTAAACATGTAAACTAGTAGTCACCAAGGAGCATGATTGGTGCCATGATTTTCCTGTAAAGGACATAACATGATAAAAGGTGATACTGAGGCACACATGAAGGTTATGAGATATGAAACTTCTGTAAGGAAAGTTACATGCAATAAATTTAGTTTGACTTCCTAGGAACCAACTTTATTCATTAACCTCTTTTGTCATAGGGAAATGCTCTTCTTTCTTGGGAAATCATTGTCCAAATACCATTTCCCTTGGGTGTGTGTGTGTGTGTGTGTGTGTATTTAAAAGCACTGGACTTTGTAAGTGACTTCTTAGCTGTGTGACAAGTTTCTTCATTCTTCTGTTCTCCAGGCCTCTGTTTAATCATCTGGCATGGTCATTTATGTGTGTGTGTGTGTGTGTGTGTGTGTGTGTGTGTATTATTTTACATATGTATTTAAAACTTCAAATTTATTAAATTTAAGGTCAACTTCTTAAATATTCTTTGAGGAGTAATAATGTAGTAGGAATACTTGAAAAAGTCATTGGTCACAGAATTTTAAATGTTAGATGCTGGCTGGGATTTGAGTGCAAGTGGTTTATTTGAGAGGTACAGGAATTGATAGTAAGGGACTGGGCAAGTGACAGAGGAAAGAAAGTGAATAAAAGGCAAGGTCATGAGCAAGTCCCCACTGTGAGCAACTGGAGCTCCTTCTTTCTGGGACTTCTGGGCAAATGTGTAGAATATGCCTTAGTGTTGTCCCATCGGAGACACAAGGAAACTAATGCAACAATTACCACATCTTGTTCATCACTGCTTGAGCACTGCTCCTCAGGTCTGTTCATTACCAAGCCCTACAGTTAATGGGCATCTAATGAGCACAGTGGCCTTCCATGGCTTTGGAAAATGCCTACAAGCACAGATGGAAATATTGGCAGTTGGAAATAAGGAGGAGTACACTGAGTTGTTAAAGCTTAGGGATATGGGTAGAGCAACAGCATCCTTTGCTACATGGGAGAAAAGGGCCCCATAAAGTCCAAAGAAGAGTCTTGTTGGGCTTCTTATGAACAGTCCTTGGGGTATACCATACTTGAGATCAGCTCTGCCATTCATCCCTGGGTGACCTTGGACAAACAATCTGATATTCCTCTTCTGTAAAATTCAGCTTGTTAGGGGCGCCTGGGTGGCTCAAAGGGTTAAGCCTCTGCCTTCGGCTCAGGTCATGATCTCAGGGTCCTGGGATGGAGCCCACATTGGAATTTATGCTTGGCAGGGAGCCTGCTTCCCCCTCTCTCTGCCTGCCTGCTTGTGATCTCTCTCTCTGTCTCTCTCTCTCTCTTGCTATCAAATAAATAAATAAATAAAAAATCTTAAAAAAAAATTAAGCTTGTTACATATATAACATCTCAGGTCCCAATCTAGAACTAATGCGTCAGAATCTTCATTTTAGCAAAATCCCAAGGAGATTTGTAGCTACATTGAACCTCAAGAATTGGTAAGCTAGAATTATTGTTTCATATGCTTCTTTCCTTTGTCCTGGACAGGTGGAGGAAATTCTCAGATGGAATGGCTATATAGCTAGAGCGTAAGTAAATGTGGCAAAGGTAGTTTGCTATTTACAGCTGCCATCCCTGCAGACTCAGAGTAACTGTCTTGATCATTCAGCTGACTCATCCATCTGGAGGCAAGAGAGTGTGTTCTTTCCTAAGACTTCATTCAGCTTGATAATTCTATTCTTTGATGATAAAGGGAGCAACTAGACATGTAGAGGACATGTCAGCTTGGGAGGGTCTGTTCATTTTAAACTTGATTTTCTCCTCAGCTTGTTAGCAAAAACTGTGGAGTTTGAAAAATATTAAGTGGCGGGATACAAAAATAAATCTACATTATTAATTCAGTAATGTAAGAATAATTTTTACAAGTAGACATCAAATTTCATTCAGTTATTGGGTTTAGGAAAACTAGGGGTAAACACTTTTTTTTAAAGATTTATTTGACAGGCAGAGATTACAAGTAGGCAGAGAGGCAGGCAGAGAGAGAGAGAGGTGGAAGTAGGCTCCCTGCTGAGCAGAGAGCCCAATGTGGGGCTTGATCCCAGGACCCTGGGATCATGGCCTGAGCTGAAGGCAGAGGCTTTAACCCACTGAGCCACCCAGGAGCCCCAAGGGGTAAACACTTTTAGCTAGCAACTTTTATTACATGTGTATTTATTTTGCTAATGGTGATATTGTTCATTCTTTTAACAAATTTTTGTTGAATAACAGTCCCGTATAAGATATAATCTTTAGATCTGAAATAATAGGGTAAATGGGTAAATATGCAAGTCTGGTAAGAGAGAAGAAAAAGGCTGATAACTATAACATAAAGTGGTAGCCCATTATAGACATATGCCCATTGTGTTTGGGGAGATGATTATGATTTCTGGAAGTTTCAATAAAAATATTAGGAAGTTAAGCTTTTCTATATAATGTATGACTTAATAAGAAAAGGGTCTACCAAATTCTAGACAGTACTTAATGCTCTAAAGCAAGGCTTGGCAACAATGGCAAACTATGACCATGTCCAGCCCACACTTTGTTTTTGTAAATAAAGTTTAATTGGAATGGAGGCAGATTAATTGTTACGTATTGTCTCTGGCTGCTTTTATGTTACAGTGCCAAAGTTGAGTAATTGTGATTGACTCCATATGGCCTGAAAAGCCTAAAATATTTAGTATTTGACTCTTCACAGAAAAAATTTGCTGCCTCCTGCTTTATAAATGTAACCATACTACAAGGTCACCATTACAAACCCTTGCTAGAGACCAGTTCCCTGGGAGTCATCAAGAAGAGCCTAGTAATGAGGAACTTGTGTCCACAGTTGGGTGTTTTCAAGACACTGGTTCTTCTTGATTCCTTGCCTCTTTCTTGGCATGATCTAGGTTCCTGCTCATTACTGCTGTGTGCCCAGAACCTCACAGAAAAGAGCTCTCTTATTATGTATACACAGGAGTGGTGCATGTCCTTATTTCTATATTTGGGAAAGCACTTGGAAGCTTGGTGGCATCAGGCCTGAATCCTCCTTCAGTGCCACTATGCTTTAGAAAGACTCGGTCTACTTTCTTTTGGAATGGAGGACCCTGGTTCTAAGGGGGTGGCGGAGTAGAGGGATGAACTAGGTTTGTGAGACTGAAATTACAGCAATGCATTTGTTTGGCTTCAGAGGATACTAACTGGAAGTTCTTTAAAGTATTTGATGTATTTTCTCCATTTTATGTTTTATGTGTTATAACTTGACTTCTTCACCCTTGAGCAGTGTTCTGCCACCATTTGTACTACCTCTTTTTCTTTGCTTCAGCAAAATATAGAGGTTATGTCCACTGGATTTCTAAAGGAAATAAACATTTTCCAGTCAGGTTCTAGAAACTATCTTATATTTTTTACTTCTGACAATATTCAGTAAAACTATAGCCTGGCACAGCAGTCAAATTATATAGCTAGCTTTTTAATTTAGAAGGGCCCCACTTTATAGAGGGAAGAGACTTACAAAATTTTTAACTTGATTAATATTGCTGGATTTGGGCATCTGTGAGGTCAGAGGCAGCCTAGCCACAAGGGATGCCTAGAAATTAAAAATCTGGATAACCTGGAAAGAACAGAAGTATATATAAGAGGCTATAACTTAGGGTTGTGAGACCCCAGGTGATCAACTATTTCATTTCACCCATTCTTAGCTTTTTCACTATAGCGTAATTATAAACTGGCTATGTTTGCTCATACACGTTATACTGTTTCATATCTCTGTGGCCTGATCTGGCTATTTCAATCCATTTATCTTTTCATCTAGTAATCCCAGTGTGTTACACACTCTAAAGAGAGCCAATAGTTATTAATTACTTACCATACCCTAGGCAGTGTGCAAACACTTTACTTGTTGACTCATTTCCTTGGGAGAACTACCCTGTGAGACATATATAGTATAAGAATCTGCACTCTCCAGATAAGGAAATGAAGGCTAAGTTAAGAAGTTAAGAAGCCATTCCCAAAGTCATATAGCTAGTGGATGAATAACCTACTGGTTTCAGGTCATACTATTAATACTGCCTCATCACCTTCCTTCCCAGATATAATATGTCATTCCAGGCCCTAAAAATATATAGAAGTGTTACATATTCTTTCTGTCCTAGTAGAAGTCTCAGTGAGTAAGCTAAACAGACACATATGATAAAAAATGTTAAGTATGACAACAAAGACATACTTGGATTATGAGAGGAAGAAAGTGGGGCAGTATGTGGCACTGAATGAAGGAGGTGAAAACACAAGAGCACAGGTCAGGAAAAGCTCTGGAGAAAGTAATTTTTCAGTAATTTTTTTTTTAAGTTTTCTGGATGGTTAAGAATTGATCAAAGGGAGGTGGGATGGGGAGAAAGACATTTAAGACTGAGAGAACCTCAAGAGCAGCGAACAGAGATAAGAAACATCTTGCAAGGAATAAGAAGTTCAGTATTGCCAGAATGTGGAGTGTATTACAGGGAGCAGTGGAAAAGAGAACATCAATATAGAAGGGGTAATTTCAAGAAGGTGCTGTAGGCCTTCCTATGATGACTCTAGGTAGTAAGGAGCCACAAAGAGCTGTAGGTAGTAGAGTTGCATGTTTTATTTGCATTTCAGACAGATCACACTAGAAGCTATGTGGATGATGAATTTGAGGAATGAGACCAGTCAGGGGGCTGCCGTGGTTGGTGCAGGTGAGAAATGATGGTGAGAAGCAATGAAGATTTGGTTGTGGTGATGGGAAGGAGGAGAGTAAACTGTAAACTATTCATGAGTCAAAGTCAGCAGGAGTTGGGGATTGACTGGATGTGAGGTATAGTAGAAGTAAGAGGGACGACAGAAAAATAAGATTCAATATTTTACTTTAGGTGGCTGGGCATCCAACAACTGTGTCTGTGAACTGTGGGGGATAAATCAGATTAAGAGAAAGATAATGGGCTAGAAGTGCGCTTGGGAGATAGCCTCAGGAAATTATCCAGAAAGATGTGAGATACATAAATTGAGGTTTTTGAAGATGTCTGGGCGAGAAAAAGTAATTTAAGAATCATCATCATTTTGGCAGGTTACCCATTTATGGGCAGTGATGGATCAAGATCATCAAGTTTTAAAATAAGTCAAAGAAATAAGAGCCTCTGGGGGATAAATAGAAGGAATAGGAATAACATCATGGAAAGGAAAGAAGTAGTTTCTGGAAGGTTACCATGGTAAACAGAAGATAAAAGTGACCGAGAGTATCCTTTAGATGTTGTATTAAGTATCTAGCCCTGCTGTTGACTGTTCCTTCCTCCCTTTGACTTCTTTCCATGCTATACCCCTGCATATTCTCCTACTCATTCTTCAAACTCAGTTTAGTGGCACCGCTTCCTATGGGGCAGGGAAAATTTCCTAAGTCAGTGCTCCACCCATCTAAACCACAGCAGGTTTGTCTGTTTGTTTGAACCTGTTGCTCTAGTGCTGACCTCTGTCATCGCACAGATGAAGCACTTTACATGCTTACTTCTCTCTGTGTGCTGCAAGCTCTTCAAAGTCACTGTGGTAGACGAATTTACACTATGTTTCTCTGTATCCACTCCCTTTACCAGTGCCCTTTCATTGGAGTTGACTGTGTGTCTTAATGTGTCTTACTTGGGGCAGTGGAATAGTAACAAACTTAATGGAAGCGGAGGCTTGAAAAGTGCCTGTGCATTTTCATTTTCTATCTTAGAATCTTGCTACCAAGGGTGACAAGTCTAGGCTAACCTACTAGAGGAAGAGAGATTGCTTGGAGCAGAACCAAAGGATCCTACACCATCCAGCCACTAGCTGACCCCAGTGGCTAAATTCATAATCACTAAGTTTTGGGGTGATTTGTTACACAGCAACACCTGACATGATTAGAAGTCATGTTTTGTACTTTTTTTTTTTTTTTTTACTCTAGCACATTAACTGAGTACTAAAGTTATAGTGAGTGGTTCATAAGTATATGTTGAACTGAAAAATGTAGAAGAAATGGAATGAAAATTCCAATCTTTTGCAAAGCATTTTTTCCTCTCCTTTCTTTCTATCAAATATGATGAATGTGCCCCAACTTTCTTTCTTCCTTTTACCCTGAGATCTCAGGAGCTAAGACTGTAGGGGTGGCTGTGGGAATTCCAGCATGCACAGTATGGTTTGAAATTCACAGACAAGGGAGCATGGCTTCCTTCCTTGGCCTGCTGCCCCATGCGCGGTGAGCAGAGCAGCCAAGCCAAAGTGGCAGCCGCAGTGTGGGAGCCCAGCTCTGCTGCCATAAATTAGCCAAGGGCAGGAAGGAGCAGTGAGAGTCAGCGGTTTCAACTACCTAGTAGTTCATTTTTGTTCTTGTTTTTCAGTTAGCAATCTGTAAAATTTATTGCAAAATTAAGCTCCCTGCTCCAGAGTCAATAATATTCCTGGTGCCAGGTGGTGTAATAATTCACAAAAAGGGCAGGAGTTGGAGAGAATGAGACTGATTTAGGAAGTAGACTTCCAAGCCCGATTTGCTGCTGCCTACTCCCTGCTGCTAAAGGTCAGGTAAGTAGAGGGCTAAGATTACAGCCTCATAATATCCTTGGAGGGCTAGAATTTCTATTGGGTTTGAAATTTAAAACAAAACTGTTTCTTTTGCATGATAGATTCCTTTTATCCTTCCCACCTCTGTTTCCATTTTAGCATAAAAATAGAAACATTCAATTTCATATTTTGTTTCTGGCATCACAAGGAAGAGGTACTGTAGAAAACTTGGCCTGTTGTAAGCTTCCTATAGTGCTTTCTAATACCCTGACATCAGTCACTCAAACCGGAGGGGCCCCTGGAGATCGCTATATTCCAACATCTTCGTTTACAGATGCGAACACCATGTTTTGGTATAATTAGTGACTGTTCACCTCCTGCCTAGCTCCCTATCTGAGATCAGAACCTAGATTTGATCTCCAGATCAGCTGCTTCATTCAACCTTCTGCTAGTAAAGGAATTTCCTTTTGTCACTTTAGCTTTTCTTGATCATATCTATTATCTTCCAAAAATTCTCTGCATTTCCTGTTCTCTCTTTTTTTTAATGAAATGATCACCACAATAGGTCTAGTTATTATCATAAGTTATTATTATTATTAAGCCTTATTATTTCTGAGACTTTAAATTATATGTCTGATTATCCAAAAAGACTAAAAAGCCACATTTTCATTCCAGCTACAAAGCATAAGGTATTATCATTAGTTTTTAGTTATCTTTACAAATTTGCTTTTAATTTTCTTTACAAAGTAACTCCCTGAAAGACAATCATGGAAATATTATATTTGGTTATTCCTCATGGTTTCTTCCTTGAAATGACTGCAAAATCATCTTTTTACTCTAGGGTACAAGTTAATATTTCTTGGGAGACATTTAGCAGTTGGGAATTATGCTCTGCAAATTAAGCATCTGCAAGTTGCTTGTTCAACATTGCCATTTGCTCCTTAGAAAATTTAGGTGGAATTTCTTTCTTTTAAATTTTTATTGTTGTTGGAGCTTTAGCCACTGCTCAGGGCTGGCTATAATGCTTAGATTAGAAGGAATTGCTTTGATGTTTTTCAAAGTCAAGAAAGTCTCTGAGTATCCCTTGACTGTAAAGAATGTACCTCTCTGGACAGGTACCAATTAGAGCTAATTGTATATGACCTGATTGATCCATGGAGCGCTTAGAGTTTCTAATTGAATTTGCTATTGTCTTCATAAGTGAAGATTTAGTTTAGTTGCGAGTTACGGATTGGAGGACCTGGCTGCATTCTCTGACTACAGTGATCCTGTCAGTGCGGTGATTTCAGGGGGCTGTGCAAATCCACCCCTGTCATGGAACTCCTTCTCTGTTACCCTCGTGCATCAGGGATGGTTTTTGAGAACTGGCTCCTGGCATCTGAGAGGGAATACTAGTTCTACTTCTTAAGAGCTGATTTTTTTTTTTTTTTTTTTTAAGTTACTTGCGTGGGAGTAGGAGTGGGAGGGGTAAGAGTGTTGTGAAATTTTTGTAACCTGACCTGGGACTGGGTGAAAGGAGTCTGGTTTTTAAGCTCCACCAAGACCTTGAAACTTGGCCCAAACTGATTAAAACTCCAGAGTCTTTTCAAGTGTACTAATTGTGTTACATTGTGGATAGAAACCACGAAAACTGGGTGTTTTAAAAGTCTGCAGGTTGGGGTGCATTTCACTTCTGAGATAATTAAACATCTGCTCCATCCTGAGATTTGGGTCAGATCTCAAATGAGTGAATGATTGGAAAAAAATTAAATAGGCATAGGTAAGTAGCAAAAAAATGGATACACTGTCACTCTGGTGACATTAATTCTGATCTAGTTAAAATTAAATGTCTTAAATGGGTTCATCTTTTCAATTCCGTCTACCAGCATGTTCAATAAAATAACTGAATTGTTTTTTTAAGCAAATTGGATGTGATACTTACTGCATATCTCAAGTTTTTAAAATAGAAGTTGTTTTATTCAAACTTTCTTAAAATTACTGTGTGTGTGTGTGTGTGTGAGAGAGAGATCTTCCATGAAAAGTAAAATTAAATGTAAAGATATTATTCCCCCCTTGCAAAATAGTATTTAAAATTTCATACTCAGTTGCCTTCCTTACCTCACACACAAACACACTTCATTCATCCATCTACCAACTCCCTTGACATTAAGTTTCAGTGTCAGCCTTTCAGAATTCATGTTACACAATGAAGAGCAAAAAGTAAAAAGGAAGCATTTCTGGGACTAGCCATTTCCCCCTCAATTTGCATAACAATAAATTGTCTACAATTGACTGTACATGGAGCAGATGTACAGGCAGTATATAATGTTGTGGTGAAAGGTATGTACTTTGAAACTGCCTGAGCTCAAATTCCTGCTCTGCCACTTATTAGCTATATGACCTGGGGCAAGTTACTTAAACTGGTTGAGCCCCAGTTGGCTCATCTACAAAGTGGGATAATAATTCCACCTATCTCAAGGGATGTGGATGAAACAAATCAAACTACGTAAAGTCTTTAAAATAGTGCCTCAGTGCTGTTACACTTACATATACAGTATACACATGTTTCTTTTATAATACCTTAAGTACCATGGGAATATCTGTGAATTCAGGTATGCTTGAAGTAAATTGAAGTAAGACTTAATTAAAGTACTCTGATTTGAGGTCATTTGATATACACATGCCACCTTTCCCTTGAAATCAAGGACGTTTTGCTTGTAGCTTAGAACCCCTCTACTTATAAAGCACACATCATGAAGCCCAAGAGTATTAGTTTGGAGATTTTAAAAATGTTTTTTTCCCTGCTTTTTCTCAGGCTTACAGAAATTTTATTATTATCATCCTAAAGGAGAAAAAAAACTGATGTATTTTTTGGAATAATTTTAATTAGGGAATGAATCGAAATCACCTTGTTTTAGCTGACTCGCCTCTCTGGCATCTGTTCACCCTCCATACAACCCCTTTAATAGTAAAATGCTATTTTTCTGGAGTTCTTCTCGTTGGGAAAGTTTTAAAAGACCCTCTTGGAAGCTCATTTGAAAGCTCATGGTACTCAGGGTGTTGAGGTTTTCCTGGTATAGGGATTTGTTTCAGGTTGTGCCATAAATCAACAAATGTGCTGCTTTTTCTGGTCCTCTTTATGATCCTGATGGGGGCTCAGCCATTCTTTAATTTGAATCCTAAATAAGATATAAAAGAAAGGAAAGGCAAGGAAGAAAAAAGAAAATAAGAACTAAGCCCTTAGATTTTAAGGAAATCCACATACCTACCCAGGCTTTCTTTTCTCTAGTTTTTCTCTAAGATGGACTTTGATAAAGATACTTTTCTGTCAAGCAAAAAGGTAAATAAATTCACAGGTTTCTATGTCATGGAACTTTTATTCTTTCATATTGCAAAGTGGGCGAATGATCTCCTAGCCATTTTTTGATGTGTGAACTTTAAAAAAAATATTTTGTTTGTTTGTTTGTTTATTTATTTATTTATTTGTGAGAGAGAGTGGAGGGAGGGGCAGAGGGAGAGAATCTTCAAGCAGATTCTGCTGAGCATGGAGCCCAGCATCATGGGGCTTGATCTCATAACCCATGAGATCATGACCTGAGCCAAAACAAAGAGTCAAACACTTAACTGAGCCACCCAGGTGCCCCGATATGTGAACTTGTAAACTTTGACCTAAAACATTGTTTTTCCTTCCTGTATGGATCATAGATCCATTTGTTGCCTCCATTTTGAACTTTGTCTTAATAAATTCAGGTATAATTGCTCCTGTCTTACTTCAAAGCCTTTGGTAGTTTAATCAGTTTATTTGATAGAAACACTGAGAATAC
Organism: Mellivora capensis; assembly: GCA_004024625.1. Taxonomy (NCBI): domain Eukaryota; kingdom Metazoa; phylum Chordata; class Mammalia; order Carnivora; family Mustelidae; genus Mellivora; species Mellivora capensis. The sequence goes on from PISX010025038.1 coordinate 19,634, forward strand.
TTGAAGCATATGACTAAAGAATTCAGAAAAAGAGCTTATTAATCTTTGTTTGATTTTTCTTCTATAGCATAAAAGCAGAAAATTTTCATCAAGAAAGTGTCAAGACATCATTAGGTATGAGATAGCCGGTCACTAATAATGGTAGTTCATGCATTAGAAAAGATAGGAATAAAGTATAAGGAGAAAGTATTTTGAGAGAGTTCATAATGTCTTTCCCCCAAAGATGTCCTTTCCAAAATTTCTGTCTTTTCCATCTGACTCTGCTCTATGGGTCATTCTTTCTTGGAAGCCAGAGAAAACTTCCTGCTGGCCACTGACTTATCAGAAAATGTGCCATTCCACTGCTTGAATCTTGATACCCTGACAGCTGCTCCAACCTGAAGAGCCAAAATAATCTTGTGTGTGGAACACATTTGCACAGTCCTTTGGCCTTGTGCCTCAACACTGATGGGTCATTAGTGGAATGACTCTATAATTTATCATTAAGGCTGGGGCATTTTTGAGTGAAAGGAAGAGCTAGTAATAATTATCCAGAAGAGCATAAACTGGGATTATTTCACACCAATTGGGCTGGATTATCAAGAAGTAACTAGGCAGTAAATAAAAGCTTATTCAAAAGAAAGAGGGAAATTCAAAGTAGGAATTCTTTTCTTGCTATAATCTTGAGAAATTGTACTGTGTACTTTGAATCTATTAACTTATCAGACTAGTAACTATATTAGATAAATCTACACTTTCATGAATGAGAAAACTAAAGCTCTAGGGAACACTGTCATTTGCTCAAGTCCATAGCATATTATATGTTGGGGATAGAATTGACTTTAGAGAGATTAGATATTATGAAAGGATCTATCTGAATGAATGAATGAGTGAATAAAATGATAAGTCTAGCACATCTCAGTCATGAGATAAAGAGAATCCTGTGCACATTACCATCTGGGTTTTTGGAAATCTGCCAATATGAAAAATAGTTTTAGCTCATTTAGACTTCCTACACCTCTTTTACTTTTATAGCATCATAATGGTAATAGCAAGTTCCAGCAAGTAGGAAAGCTTAGGACCATTGCTTGGATAATTTCTCCAAATGGGAAAACACATATAGCTTTCCAGTCATATATTTGACTGGTTGAAAAGAGTTCTTACACTTTATTTAGTAATTTTATTAAATAATGTATTTTATGGATATAGACCTGGGCCTTTGTACCTTTTGCATGGGCCAGTTGTTGCAACCCAGGGTAGCAGTTGAGACCTTCACCTGGAGGCTTCCTCCAGCCAATGGTAAGCTCCAGACAAGGACCCTGGTAGCTATGACCTTGGGCAAGTTAATTTATCCTCTCTGGTTCTCTACTTTCTTATATTAAATGTGAATTGATAATAACCACTTTGTTTACTGTGCATGGTTATTGTAGGAATCAGTAAAATGCCGCTGTGTCTCAAAGGCCTCAAAAATATAAAATATGGAACAGAAGAGATGTTGTTATCAGTCCTAAAACCCTGAATGAATTTTGATTTCCAGTTTGACTGCCTGTGAGCTAATCTGTTTAAAGGAGTTCCTTCAGTGGAAAGGTTCGTAAAGGCAGGCCGTGTTGAACATATTTCTTCTCTTCATGTTCTGGTCGAGACTCTGTTTAGAAGGATAAATGTGATGGTGACTATCTGTCATATACTGGGTGTGGTAAACTGATTCTAAAGTGACCCCCAATTATCCTTACCTCCTGGACTTCATGCCGATATATAATTCCCTTTCTCTGAATGTAAGCAGGAACTGTGATTTGCTCCTAATTGAGAAAATATGACAAAGAGGATAATTTGTCCCTTATGTGATCATGTTACATTAGATTGTAACTTCCATCTTGTTAGCAGACTTTCTCCATTGACTCTTCCTTACTGGCTTAATGACATAAGCTGCCATGTTAGAAAAGGCCCCAGAGCAAGGAACAGAGGATAGACAGTGTCTAATAGTTAGCAAGGAACTGAGGCCTTCAGTCTGATAACCGATAGGTAACTGAATTCTGCCATCATCTCTGTGAGTTTAGAAGCAGATCCTACCCCAGTTGAACCTTAGATGAGATTGTAGCCCTAGCTGTTAGCTCGATTGCAGCCTTGCGGAGGACCCAGTTAAGCCATGGATTTCTGACCAACGGAAACTGAGATAGATAATATGTGTTATTTTAAGCTGCTGAGTTTTTGATAACATGGTTATACAGTCACAGACACTGGGTAATGAGAACACACTTTCAAAGGCATATATTCCTGAGTTATTTTTCAGGAAATAATTTCTCTCAAAATTGGCATTTTGTAAACTAAGCCAGTTATTTATTCACTTAAATTGTGCCCACATCACGGGCTACCCATATAAGAAGGTTCACTCCAAGAATTGTGGGGAAAGGTGTATTGATCTCAGACCTAGGAGTGAATTCTATCTATCTATAGTACTTACTAGCTGTGTAGCTCTTGAGAAAGTCACATAATGATTCTGGGCAATCCTTTTTATTTATAGTGAGAAATAAGATGATGCATGTAAAGTTTATGACATAGTGGTCCTCAGTAGATTCCAGTTTCTCTCATTTCTTTCAAATGAATGGAATTTAAAAGAACTGACCTAGTCAATAAACAGTGGCAGAAGAAGAAGCATTCATTCATGAAACTGAGAGAGACAGACTTCAGTAGAGGATGATACTGCCTTTATTGCATTGTGATTAGATTAACCAAGTTAGCCGGGCATTGGCTGAATTGTTTTTGTCTATTGAAGCAAGTTTTGCTAATAAAGGTGATAGTAAATAGTTTGGGAGTAAAATTCTAGGTGTTATTCAGGCTTTTGAAAAGTCTAAAGTGCTGCCATTCGTGTTAGTGACTCCAATGTGCATGTTGTGTAGATAGAAAATATTTTTACTCATTTAATGAATATTTATTGAGCACTTATTATGTACCAGGTACACTCTGTGATGTTAGAATTTTAATTCTATCTGGATATCTAGATGCAACTCTTCATTGAAGGTCAACAGATTTAAATTTTCAGAGACAGGCTTTCACTAGCCCACATTATACGAGATGATTTTCTAAAAGTCAGGATTGTGGTGGTATTTATATAGCATGGTATATTCAGCAGTAAGGAGAACACACCAGTGATACATGCGACAATCTTGATGAATCTTAACATCATGATGCTGAGTGAAAGAAGCCAGACAAAAGATAGTATGTATTGCATGATTCCATTCATACAAAATTCTACAAACTACCTGATAGTTATGTGGAAATGAAGAGTGGGGGAGAGAGATAATTTGACTCAGGCTTGAAGAAAGTTTGGAAGTGGCAAAAATATTTGGTATCTTGTTTGATTATAGTAATAACTTCATAGATATATAGATAATGTCAAAATTTTTCAGAATGTACATGTTATATATGTAGTTTATCAATAACATCCCAATAAATTTATAAAAAATGTTTTTAGACCATTTGAGGGGCAAGTGAAATAATGTTTATTAAATTAGCTGGTATATAATTTATATCTAATCTAACTGAATGCCTGTCTTTATAGTGGCATTTTAATGACGTCTAGGATAAGGAAGGAAGAGACAATATCTCTTTTTGACTGCAGATCACATCAACTCTTAAAGGATTTGTTGTGAACACAGTATACAAAGCTATCAAAAGATATGAAACATTGTTTCTGGAGAACGGATAATATATATTCACATACATACATATATATTTTTATTTTAGAGAGAGAGATTGAGAGTGCCCTGTGGATAGGGGCAGAGAGAGAGGTAGAGAGAGCATCTCAAGCAGACTTGCTGCTGAGTGTGGAGCCTGATGTGGGACTTGATCTCAGGACCCTGAGACCTTGACCTGCGCTGAAATCAAGAGTCCATTGCTGGGGGAGGAGTCAAGATGGCGGAGAAGTAGCAGGCTGAGACTACATCAGGTAGCAGGAGATCAGCTAGATAGCTTATCAAACCATTGCGAACACCTACAAATCCAATGGGAGATCGAAGAGAGGAAGAACAGCAATTCTGGAAACAGAAAATTGGCCACTTTCTGGAAGGTAGGACTGGCGGAGAAGTGAATCGAAAGCGACGGGAGGATAGACCGCGGGGGAGGGGCCGGCTCCCAGCAAGCGGCGGGGCAAAGGAGCACTAAATTGGGACTTTTAAAAGTCTGCTCCACTGAGGGACATCACTCCAGAGGCTAAATCGGGGTGAAGCCCACACGGGTCAGCGTGGCCCCAGGTCCCGCAGGGTCACAGAAGGATTGGGGGTGTCTGAGTGTCGCAGAGCTAGCAGGTATCAGAGCGGGGAAGCCGGCTACAGAGACAGAGCCAAGGAGTGAGCTCTCAGCTCATGGTTACTTTGAACCGGTCGCAGGCTGGATGAGCTCGGAGCACTGCCAGAGGCGAGGGAGACGGGAGTGGACGGGGCTTTTCTCTGAGGGCTCACTGAGGAGTGGGGCCCCGAAATCTTGGCTCCTCCAGGCCGGAGACTGGGAGGCCGCCATTTTCATTCCCGTCCTCCAGAACACTATGGAAAGTGTTCAGGGAACCAAAGCTCCCGAAAGCGAAACCGAGCAGATTACTTAGCCCGCCCCCGGTAAGGGCGGTGCAGCTCTGCCTCGGGCAAAGACACTTGAGAATCACAACAGGCCCCTCCCCAGAAGATCTAAAGAAATCCAGCCAAGACCAAGTTCACTTAACAAGAGGAGCAGCGGAACTCCAGAGGAGGAGAAAGCAAAGCGCGGAATTCATGGCTTTCTCCCCATGATTATTTAGTCTTGCAGTTAAATCAATTTTTTCTTTAATTTTATTTTTTTTCTTTTTCTGCTATTTTTTTTAACTTTTACCCTTTTCTTTTTTTAACATTTTTAACTAGTTTAGCTTAACAATACCTTTTCCAAAAAAATAATAATCTTTTTTGAAACTTCATTATTATAGTCATATTTTATCCTTCATAGTACTTAACTTTATTTTTTGTATTCACATAAGGGTTTTTTATTCTAAAAAATTTGGGGTACAACTTCCTCTCGTGGATCAAAAGACACCCTAAATCTAGCTCCAGGCTTGTTCTAGTCTCCAGCCTGAGCAAATTCTCTCCACTTTCTTTTTCTTTATTCTCCCAACCAACTTAATCAACTCCTTTTTTTTTTAGAAATTAAAAAAAAAATTGTTTTTCATCTTTATAGGCATATTCCATCCCTTCACTGTGCTTACTCTTATATTTTTCATTCTTTAAAATTTTGGGAGGTACTTTCTTCTAAGAGACCAAAATACCCCACAATTAAGTGGATGACCCTGTTCTAGTCACCAGTCTAATATATATATATATTTTTTTTTCTTTTTTATATTTTTTATTTGTTTTTTTTTTTTTTAATTTTTTTTTTCTGAACTTCTTTTATCCCCTTTCTCCCCCCCTCACAATTTGGGGTCTCTTCTGGTTTGGTTAAAGGGCATTTTCCTGGGGTCTTTGCCACCCTTTTAGTATTTTATTTGCTCCTTCATATACTATTATCTGGAAAAAATGACAAGGCGGAAAAACTCACCGCAAAAAAAAGAACGAGAGACAGTACCAAAGGCTAGGGACCTAATCAATACAGACATTAGTAATATGTCAGATCTAGAGTTCAGAATGATGATTCTCAAGGTTCTAGCCGGGCTCGAAAAAGGCATGGAAGATATTAGAGAAACCCTCTCTGGAGATATAAAAGCCCTTTCTGGAGAAATAAAAGAACTAAAATCTAACCAAGTTGAAATTAAAAAAAGCTATTAGTGAGGTGCAATCAAAAATGAAGGCTCTTACTGCTAGGATAAATGAGGCAGAAGAAAGAATTAGTGATACAGAAGACCAAATGATAGAGAATAAAGAAGCAGAGCAAAAGAGGGACAAACAGCTACTGGACCACGAGGGGAGAATTCGAGAGATAAATGACACCGTAAGACGAAACAACATTAGAATAATTGGGATTCCAGAAGAAGAAAGAGAGAGGGGAGCACAAGGTATATTGGAGAGAATTATTGTAGAGAATTTCCCTAATATGGCAAAGGGAACAAGCATCAAAATGCAGGAGGTGTAGAGAACCCCCCTCAGAATCAACAAGAATAGGTCCACACCTCATCACCTAATAGTAAAATTTACAAGTCTTAGCGACAAAGAGAAAATCCTGAAAGCAGCCCGGAAAAAGAAGTCTGTAACATACAATGGTAAAAATATTAGATTGGCAGCAGACTTATCCACAGAGACCTGGCAGGCCAGAAAGAACTGGCATGATATATTCAGAGCACTGAACGAGAAAAACATGCAGCCAAGAATACTATATCCAACTAGGCTATCATTGAAAATAGAAGGAGAGATAAAAAGCTTCCAGGACAAACAAAAACTGAAAGAATTTGCAAACACCAAACCAGCTCTACAGGAAATATTGAAAGGGGTCCTCTAAGCTAAGAGAGAGCCTCAAAATAGTAGATCAGAAAGGAACAGAGACAGTATATATTAACAGTCACCTTACAGGCAATACAATGGCACTAAATTCATATCTCTCAATAGTTACCCTGAATGTTAATGGGCTAAATGCCCTAATCAAAAGACACAGGGTATCAGAATTGATAAAAAAACAAAACCCATCAATATGTTGCCTACAAGAAACTCATTTTAGACCTGAAGACACCTCCAAATTTAAAGTGAGGGGGTGGAAAACAATTTACCATGCTAATGGACATCAGAAGAAAGCTGGGTGGCAATCCTTATATCAGATCAATTAGATTTTAAGCCAAACACTATAATAAGAGATGAGGAAGGACACTATATCATACTCAAAGGGTCCCTCCAACAAGAAGATCTAACAATTTTAAATATCTATGCCCCTAACGTGGGAGCAGCCAACTATATAAACCAAATAATAACAAAATCAAAGAAACACATCAACAACAATACAATAATAGTAGGGGACTTTAACACGCCCCTTACTGAAATGGACAGCTCATCCAAGCAAAAGATCAACAAGGAAATAAAGGCCTTAAATGACACACTGGACCAGATGGACATCACAGATATATTCAGAACATTTCATCCCAAAGCAACAGAATACACATTCTTCTCTAGTGCACATGGAACATTCTCCAGAATAGACCACATCCTGGGTCATAAATCAGGTCTCAACC
>PISX010025039.1:0-26671 GCA_004024625.1 Mellivora capensis
CCTGAAAATCTTTCCCCTAGACTATCACATCACCATTATAACTCTGATTCCAAATTTTCCATTCCGCGATCCATTTCCAATTCTGTAACTAGGGGATGTCTTAAAATCAGAGCTAATTTTATCTGTCCTGTTCTTACAGTTCTTCAGTACTATGGCTTCAATTCAATTTATAGTTTTAGTTCTAAGCCTCCTTTCTGGAATAAAAGGTGTTTTATTGTCAGATCCTGGTCTTCTTTTCTGTTCTCACCTCATACCTCTCTTCTCTGGCACCTTTGTTATGCTCCTAACATAATGCACTAATTGTTATTCTCCCCAAGCAAGTCATCCTTTCTCATATTGTTAAACATTGTACATACTCCCTTTTTGAAAATGCTCTTGTTTTCAAACCTCTATTTATCTTTCAAGATTAATTTCAAACACAAGTCCCTTATCATGACTTTCTTGGCTCTTACTTTCAAATAGCAGAATTAATTTCCTGAGCCTCTGCTTTCATATACCAGAACACTACACAGCTCTATTAATCCATTTCTCAAGTTGCATTCTACTATATAGGTGCCTGTGAGTTACTTCAGGGCCAGCATCACATCTTATTTATAGTCTATGGCATGGGGTAGGCTCTCAATAAATATTTTTGGAATTTAAACAAATATTTTTATTTTTCCACTCTTTTAAAGTCATTTTACCAAGTATTATCTTAGAGTGTCTACATCTTTTACCTAGGATTAAAAATGTTGGGAGGGTGCTGGATCTTAGGAAACCAACTTTTTTTCAACAATTTTATTTGGACTATTATCCAAACTACTTTTTAGAAACTGGGTTTAGATAACACTGTTCTGAAAATGCTATTATGTAGGCATCCCTCATGAACTGCATATTAAAACTTGTCATTTACAAAACTAATTGCATAATAATGTAGCTTCAAAAGCAAGTTTCAGTGTTTAATCTGTTAATTTGAATTTGATTTGTAGGATTTTAGAAAATATGAGTATCTGGATTTCATTGGTAGTCCACTGTTATCTAAAATAGATAATAAAATATTATGTCTCCATTAGAAAGGATGAATACCCAGCTTTTGTGTCAACATGGACAGGACTGGAGGAGATTATGCTGAGTGAAATAAGTCAAGCTGAGAGAGGCAATTATCATATGGTTTCACTAACTTGTGGAGCATAAGGAATAATATGAGGACATTAGGAGTAGGAAAGGAAAAGTGAATTGGGGGAAATCGGAGAGGGAGATGAACCATGAGAGACTGTGGACTCTGAGAAAAAAAATGAAAGTTCTGGAGGGGAGGGGAGTTAGGTGAGCCTGGTGGTGGGTATTAAGGAGCGCATGTATTTCATGAAGCACTGGGTGTGGTGCATAAACAATGAATCTTGGAACACAGAAAAATTAAAATGAAATAAAACAAAATAGACCCACCTTTAATTTTCCTAATGATACGTACACCATGAAGAAATTACTACAATCAGTGCTGTTTTACGTATTTTACAGCAAAGAAGTAGATATGAGAATGTGTAGTAGGAAAAAAAAAAGTTTCCTGGCAAAGTTGATGCACAGTTGTTGGAAAATTTCAGCAACAATACCATAAACAATTAAAAGAGTGGATCAATGTATGCTTGGTTTGAAATCAATAACATAAAACCTTAAGACATCACACATTTGCTGCTTGCCTGAGATATTCCTAGAAAAAGTTTTTGGTAGAAATAAAATGACAAAAGGACATGATGTTTTTCCACAAGAAGTTTTAATCTAGTGAGAGATGAAAACACATGTAAGTGATTTCCACTGAATAAAATAAGGGCAAATATAGAAATGATAACTATTATTATAGGTTCTGCATCAAGTGCATTAATCCTTTCAATAGCCATGGAATTCAATGTTATTATTCCATTTTACAAGTAAAGAAAATCAGAAAGTAATAGTAATCTATCTGCATTTCATAACTAGTCAGTAAAGTTTGTAATCTAGGTTTGAATTTCTTCTTAGTCCATGCTCAATGCTCTCCTAGCTTTCCATAAGGGCCACTGCATCATAATCTGTAATAACTACCATTTATACAATAAGCCCTTGCTACTTGCATGTTACATGCTTCCTTTATTCAGGTAACTTAAAATCAAATGAGGATGCTTTAATCAAATACTTCTACAACCAGGCATGCTATGTTAATTATTATTCTACATCTTTTCATCCCTTTCCTCACAAAAAAAATTACTATATATTCAGTAAATTTGCTGGTATGGAATGTTAGTAGATTAGGTCATTGATGTGTGAATAAACTCAAAAAGATGCCCTGTCCAAGTACTAGTGTCTTTGAAATTCCAAACTTTACCAACTCTTTTTTTTTTTTAAGATTTTATTTATTTATTTGACGGAGAGAGAGATCAAAGTAGACAAAGAGGAAGGCAAAGAGACAGTGGCAAGCAGGCCACCTGCTGAGCAGAGAGCCCCATGTGGCGCTCTATCCCAGGACTCTGAGATCCTGACCTGAGTTGAAGGCAGAGGCTTAACCCACAGAGCCACCCAGATGCCCCCCAATTCTTTTCTATTAAATATTTCATTTTCCTCATTTTCCAGTTTCAAAGTGCATTTACTTAGGCCTTGAGTGTCTCATAAGACATGTTAAATTCTTATGGAAATGTTTCCCTTAGGGGACAGAATTAAAGCATTGAGTATCTACACAGAAAGTTATTGTGGAAAGTGTTTATGGGAATGCACAAAAATTGTGTACTTTAATAGAGCAGCATTTATTTATATTCCAAGATGAACACATTTTGCTCATCTACATATCCACAAGCAATTAAAAAAAAAAACTTTACATTATGTTCCAGAGCATATCTACCCTCATTGAACTGGGACTGTGTGTGACTGCTAGCTGACTTTAATCTTGTATCTGTAGTAGACAAACCATTCAGAGAGAATCTAGTTATTGAGAATTAGTCACCTAGAGAAAACAAAACAAAACAAAAAAGAACATCCAAATGTAGCACCACTTACACAAAGAAAGGAAATATTTTTAAATATAGTCTGCAGAAACAAGATGGACCCCTACCCAAAGGCTCATTGTCCACATAATGGGATTTTCCAGGGAGAGTAGTGTGGTCCTCAGCATTTCTGAAAATGCTTGAGATAGGAAGGAAAGGAGACTGGCTTAGGGTTTTTATTGTGGTCAAGAGTGTGACCATTCCTGCCCATGGGTTTTAACTCCCCAGTGTGGCAAATGAGAGAATACTGGGGCTTGCTCCGCTGTGGGGTAAAAGAGAAAGTGTATGGGGTAAGACTTAAAAGCTATCAGCAGTCAAACATCAAAAATGAGCTCAGACTCGTTATTACAGATATATTTTCCACTTTACCTTACAATGACATCCTTTTCACAAGTTTAAATTAGCCTGCTTTTTGCCTGAATATTACAGAGTTAGAATACTTACATTCGAGAACAACCAGTGCAGTTTTGCTTCTTTACAAGTGGTTACTATAATTATAAGATTTCCCTTGACTTATCCATGAAAGAGAAAAACTAAAGAAATGACATGTGAGAAGAAATACATAATAAATTTAAAAAATAAATCAGTTTAAAGATGTGTAACTCTTCGGGGCTAAGAGCAGTGAGCACCAGCATTTGCTTATGATATACCTTTTCTTTAACTGATCTTAGTGCTTAATTGTAAGCATAGTAACATTTACATATTTATACTTATTTGCAATTTTTCCTTACAGATATAATTATAGTAAATTACAATATTGCTATATGTGCTTAAAGCAATTATAAGTTTAATCTTAGATTAAGCTTAACTAAACTTTAATCTAAGATTAAACTTAACTTGCAAAACACTTGAACATGACTGATGAAAGGACTTCCCAGTAGGTTTTCAACTAATTTTTCCCCCTTCACTGCATCATTGGAATGCTACTGAAAGAAAAGGGATAAACCCTAACTTGGTGATTCTCTTTTGGAATTATACATTTATATTTTGGTGTTCTCTGTTGAACAGTTAACATTCTTCATAATTCTTATGGGGAAAATATAGATGAGGGTGTAAAGTAATTAACTGAAAGGAAACTCTACATATAGTCATATTTTGATGTTGTAATGATTACTATTTGATGGTATTAAAATAGATAAAGGATATTTTATATTGTTATGTTAATTTTCACTCTAAATAATTGTAATATCATAAACATAATTACAGTCCATGTTTTTATTATAATTCCAGTATTTAATATTCCAATATTTATTTAAGTTTACTTATATTTAATTAAAAATTCATTGTTATGGAAAAAATCTAATAGATCTTATAGGTCCCACATATAATGTGAAGTTACATCTAAGTATTTATAATAAAAGTTATTTCACATGAAATAAGTAATGTAAATGAGTTTCTGGATATAAAATATTTTTATAACTTTGGAAAAATTATCTTCATTCTCACATTTCAAAGATGATAAATATGAATATATGGTTTATTTTAACAACTTTGAATTTTGAATACAAATATGAACTTAAGTATAAGATAAAGAAGATGTATTAATTAAGAGTTTTGTCCTCTATTAAGAAATTACAAAGGGCCACCTGGGTGGATCAGTGGGTTAAAGAAATTACAAAGGTTGGGCTGCCTGGGTGCCTCAGTGAGGTAAGCATCTGCCTTCTGCTCAAGTCATGATCCCAGAGTCCTGGGCTTTAGCTCCGCATTAGGCTTCCTACTCAGTAGGGAGTCTGCTTCTCCCTCTGTCTCTGCTGCTCCCCTTGCTTGTGCTCTCTCACTTTCTCTGTCAAATAAATAAACAAATAAAATATTTAAAAAATAAAAAGTAAATTACAAAGGTCATATAAGCAAACTAACTGGTTTAAACCTCACATAAGAGATAAATGAAGTTTTTGTCCCCACGAAGGTTGGACCCCATCATTATGTTTATTTATTCCCTGACATATAGTGTTTAAGACATTTTGAGAAACAACTTTAAAGTTTCTATGCCAGAATAGCTATTATATGTTTTATTAATAAGTAGTCCATTGTTTATTAGAAGAATTGATTCACACAATGAATAATTTTATGAGGGTTGAATTTACAACAATGATGAAACGTAGCAATTATAGATGCAGACTGATATTTTATTTTTTATTTTAATCCTTTTGGCATAACTCTCCTATTTATAGCAAACCATAGTTACCACAACTTTCAGGAATAATAGTCACATAATGGAGCTATTTAAAATATTGATGAAAAAATACTTCTGTGCTATTAACATTTTTTGTTAGTTCTAACAGACTACACTGGAAAGTTTCTAACTCTATTCTATTTACAGTAACTTACGCCCTTATAATGATGTCTAGGATCACTCTATTAATTTTCATTTTTGTGATGAATGATATCGTTTCCACGAGCATATGTATGATTTAGCAGTACTGGACTTACTTTATGATCTATAATTAAGTCAAATCATTCTTTGACTTCTTGGTATTAAGAGAGAAAAGAAACTTTTCAGAATATAAAAATTTAAAAAATGTAGGAAACTAAATAAATTTAGTAAATATTTGCTTCCACAGGATTTAGTCTTTCTCATGCTAGGCAATCTGGACACTAAGGATGTAGACATAAACAAACAAACAAAAATCTCTGACCTAATGGAGTTTGCATTTTAGTAGGAAAGACAAAAAACAAATTATTAATATATTAAATAAATATGTTGCCGCAAGTATTAATAAAAAAGATGAAGAAAAATAATCTAGGAAAGAGAATAGTGTATGTTGTGCAAGACATTATTTTAGATAGAATGGATAGGGAAAGTTTCATTGAGAAAGCGGCATTACGAGAGAAAAGACATCTAGTAAGTGACACCGTAAGCCATGTGAACATTAGAAGACTAATCTCACAAAAGGAAAACTAAAAGCAAAAATTTTGAATATGGAGCCTGTTTAGCTTGCTGTAGATGGAATATGAAGGTCTTAAACAGGTTACAGGAATGAGTCCAGATTTTATTGTGAGAAATATGGGAATCCACTAGAGAAAGTTTAGTAGGAAACTGTTTATCATGTTGTTTATGCTCACTCTGGTTAAGTGGAAGGAGACCAAAATCTAAAAGGCATGCATACTGACCAATCAGAATGAACAACATCCATAAAAACCTGGTATTTTTGTACTGATGAGTAAACAGATGAATATCAATCAAACTGACCCAGAAAGGGAATAATAGATCATTTTAAATGTTTACTGATAATTAATAAGAATTAGTAGACAATTGACTGAGAATTAATACTACTAATCCTGTGCTCTTTTTATTAGCCAATGCTTCATCAATTACTAAACAAATGTTATACTTATTGCACATAGTTTTAACTTATTTCCTATTAATATTAGAGTTAATAAGATAATTCAAAATTTGATTTGAAAACATTTTCATACATAAAGTTTGTGGTTTTTCCTATTTTATGGAGAAAATTTTAATAATTTTTGTAAAAAAAAACAACTGATGGCAGTTAGAAAGGCTTTAATCAGTCTAAAAGTTCAGGAGAGAATTTAACTTTAAAATTTTTTCTTGACACTATATTGCCAATATATAATAAAAAACCTGAAAGTTTTGTTAAGCTTTTAATATTTAACTTTGTAAATCAAGTTTCAGTAATGTAACTCAAAATAAAAGAAATGGAACATGATAATAGAGTAATTATAATTCCTTTTCATTTAAAGTAGTAAGAACATTAAGAACATACAATGAATAAAAGTAAAGAAGAAAAATAGGAAATGGAATAAAATAAATTGTGGTATGGTCACATGATAAAATACTCTGTAGTCATTAAAACCCATACTTTCATTGAATATTTAGTGTTAGGGTAAAAAAAGTTTAGAATTTATATAAGCTTGAAATAGTGTCACAAAATAGTATATGAAATTGTACACAAAACAATTTTTAGGGTGTGTTTTTAAACATTGATTATAATTATGAAACCATCAAAGATAAAAATTAACTATAAAAACAGGAATATAGTCAGTTCTTAATTTGTTTTATGAATATTTTCTATTTTATATCTTTTCTATAAATATGTATTAATTTTTACCAGAATGAGAGAAACAAAATTGGAAATAAGAAATTGAAAATAAATCTGCTTGGGGTGTGTGTGTGTGTGTGTGTGTGTGTGTGTATACCCATATCTATATATCATGTGATATCATATATCATGTTTATCAGTTCCCATTTTTTGGCTGTTTCCACACCACTAATCTCACTTTGTTGCTAACATTTACTTAATATATAAATATATAAAAGACAAAAAGATTAAGAAAACAAGACTAAGGACCAAAAATTCCACTCAGATATGTTCATCTTATTGTTCAAGTGCTTCATCCACCTTCATCCAAACTGTGGGTACTATCTTTAGTTCCTCTTTTCCATTATAATCTCCTAAACTGGAAGTTGACTTCTAGAAAATGAGAGCATAAGCCAGATAGCAAATTCATGCTTGCAACTTTCTTATACTCCAAGTATAAGTCAAGTTTGATAGTGGTTAAGCAGACTGTAGAATATGAAAAATACATGTATATTTGATATACTGACACCAATTCTGAAAGGAAAGTTTCAGGAGCTTATTAGGAAGAGAAACACCAAATGTTAGAGTTACTTGTTCTTAGTTTTAATTATTTAGAAGCATTTGTTTAGTAAACGTCACCAATTCTAATTTTAGCCTGAAATCATTCCTAATCTTACACATGATTCCACATAACTGTTTTTCCTTAAATTAAGTTTTCCCTTATTTGACTAGAAGTATGACTTTGATTTATATTTCTTGAAATGCATTTGCGTCTTTATCAGTTTAGAGTTGACAGTCACGTTTTATGCAAATTATTTTCACAAAATACATTTTTAATATTAAACCTGCCTCGGTGATTCTTCAATTTTTTTTTCCTTTTAAAGTCATGTAGTTAAAATTTGCCATTCAATTTTTAAAAAATAAGCTTTCTTTAAGAAATAAAGAATATGTAAATCATGTACTTGTAATTCTAAAATAATTACATAAATGAACGCATTTTTGCCCTTAACAAGTAAGAATGAATCTTTCAAGTTTTATTTCTGATAATATCACTTTCACATTTCTGATGCCATAAAATACAGGTCATCATAAAATACTCAAATATCACAGCATAAAATGTATTTTTAATGTAATAATTCAGCCAGAATTTATAAGCAATAGACCAGCTATAGGGTCAACAGAGTCTTTAAGATATTTGGGGGGAAAAAAAGTATTTTTTAAAAGCAAGTTAGCTCAAACTGAATTATTAATTTTGAGTGTGTGTCTACTAATTGTTCTATTAAGTATTTAGTAAATAATTTGATAGTCCCTCAAATTTTACATTGTACATTAAATTTTAAGTTCCAAATATTTTGACATGCCTCTACCCTATGAGCTTATACTTTGTTGAAATCTAAAGACTCAAGAAATTCTGTTATGTGCATGAGATCTTGGAAGGAATGTAAAGAAAGCCTAATATGGACATATCTTGAACTTAACTAGTTCATACAAATGAATTTGTCACTTTGGTTAACATTTTTCAAGTGAAACTGTAAGGAAATATAATTGAAAATTTATTAATACTGATGTGAAAAGTTTTTATTATAGATACATAGAGGAAGGTTGAGGAACAGAGGGACAATTAGGTGACAAAATAATATAGCATAAAGTACCTTAAGGAAAGTAAGGAGGAAATAGCATTGAAAGAGGCAGAAATCCCAGGAAAACAGATTAACTTTTTTTCCACCTCCCCTCACTTGAGGAATTAGGGAAATGTTTGCAGATTTGCAAGAAGCCCATAAGCTGAGGGGCCATAACAAGACCCAGAGTCTTTGAAGTCCAGGAAGCCCAAAGATGGTCTGCCAGCAGCTTCATGGAATAGATATGCTAGAGCTACTATTCCTGTCTACCTTGCACACACATCCTCTTGCCTAACCCAAATGCTTTAATGGAATCCCTCTTCTTGGTTATGAATGAGCATGAGACAAAGTTTGAGTCAATCATGGTACCAATGACTATGTACATGGGCTAAATAAATACAGCCAATGTGAGTTCTTTCCCAGGAACTTCGCTATAAGGTATTGATAAGAAAATTTTTTTTCCCTCTGGTTAGCTATTCTAGAATATCTTTTTTTAAAAAAGATTTTTATTTATTTGACAGGGAGGGACACAGCGAGAGAAGGAACACGAGCAGGGGAGTGGGAGAGGGAGAGGGAGAAGCAGACTTCCCACTAATCAGAGAGCCCAAGGCAGGGCTTGATCCCAGGATTCTGGGATCATGACCTGAGCCGAAGGCAGATGTTTAATGCCTGAGCCACCCAGGTGCCCCTATTCTAGAATATCTTGGGAGATACATTTGCCTTTTTTTTGTTTAGATAAAAATGTAAGAGAAAAGGAGGCCAGTTGTATAGAAAAAGAAGCACAAGATTTAAAGAGAAAGAGGAATTCTAGACTTGCAAGTTTCTAATTTCTTTATGTCCATTTTTTTTCGCCATCTCATGTGTCAATGAATAGATATGCAAGCTAGGAGCTGTTAATAGGACCAAGACTTAATGATTCATAGCCTTGAAGTGGGGACCACAATTACAAGGAAGTTTAAGAGAGATTGAATTTTTTGGCATTATAAAAGCTAATAGGTAAAAATAAGCTGATATTTAATAAGTGAAAGCAACACATAAACATGGTCAAGTATCATCTTCCTTGATTTGTCCTTAAATGTCTTATAGTATATTTATTATCTGAATACTAAATTTTAACATTAAAGTGCAAGTATACTGATGTTTAACATTCTATTTATATTCTCCATCGTTAACATTTACAGTATTTGTCATTCTTTACAAAAATGTTTTGTGCAGTGGTCATGGCTCTGCTTAGAATATTTCCTTTTAACCCCAATATAAAAGGAGCTTTGGTTTATAGCCATATGAAAAAGTCCAAAAACATTCCTCTACATTTTGATAAGGAAAATAGGATACAAGGAGTACAGATTATTGCTAAGGACCACTGGGAAGAATTCAGCAAAGAGACTGTCAACAGCTACTATGGGAAAATAGATGAATATATAAGTGAACCAATGACTGCATATCCACTTAATTGTTATAATGTCTAGGTCACCAGTTCCTAGTTATTACATCTTTGTGAATAAGACAATTGTAGTGAGATCCACACCTAAGTTGTACATGATGCGATGAAGACATTTAAAAACTTGAAAGATGTTTTAAAAACATTTTTAAATCTTACAAATTTTAGAGTATTTTGCAAGGTCTGATTTTTTTTTAAGATTGTATGTATGTATTTATTTATTTATTTGACAGAGAGATCACAAGCAGGCAGAGAGGCAGACAGAGAGAGAAGGGGAAGCAGGCTCCCCGCTGAGCAGAGAGGCTGATGTGGGGCTTGATCCCAGGACCCTGGGATCCTGACCTGAGCCAAAGGCAGAGGCTTAACCCACTGAGCTACCCAGGTGCCCCAATCTGCTATTTTTTATTACACTGTCTGATTTACCTCATGAAAGCAGATACAATGTCCTTATTAGTGGAAGCAAACATGATAGCAAAGCAATCATTTCCTGATAAGTTAGAGAAACTATTAAAAATAGCTAAAAGGTAATAAATAAAATTGCCACAATAAAGAACTTATCATTGCAGAAACAAATCCCCAGCATATTGTCTATTATTTTCTCTTTTAACACTGATCTACAGTTCTTCTGGCTACAGTGCTTGAGGCATTTACCCTCTACAGTTGTTCTAATTATATCTATCAAATGTGATGCATGTTTAATTGAATTTTAATAGGATTGTAGCTCCTTGTTTAGCAGCCAGTTTAACAGGAGACTAATTTATTCCTGATAAGGTATGGGGTCTTTAGTTCCTCCTACTAAATAAGAATTAAAATGTGTTTGAAAACCAATGTCTTGGGTGAAGTTCCTGTCCTGAATGCAAATCCTTATAAACCAAAGTGGGTGATTATTTTGCCCATGTTCTGAATGGGTTGAGAAGCTCCCTAAAATTTTCTTCAGGTTAATTACATACTGGGTGCAAATTTTCATAAAAATATTGTAACAGCAGGTGCATTTCCTGCTTGAGGGAAGGAAGTCTAAGCCAATAACAAATTAATTCTGTGAAAACATGAACAAGCTAGCTAACCAAAAGTTGTAGTATTCATCAAAAGAAATAACACTGGGCACCTGGGTGGCTCAGTGGGTTAAGCCACTGCCTTCTGCTCAGGTCATGATCCCAGGATCCTGGGATCAAGAGGCCCACATCGGGCTCTCTGCTCGGCAGGGAGACTGCTTCCCCGTCTCTGCCTCTCTGCCTACTTGTGATCACTCTCTGTGTCAAATAAATAAAATCTTAAAAAAAAAAAAGAAATAACATTGACATAGAAAGAAGGCATAGAATTTTTAAACAGTAGTTTCATGGCAGTTGAATCCAGTATCATGTAAAGTTTTTTTTTTCCCCCTATTAGGCTCTATTAGGTTCTTAGCTATTATTTTTGGTAAGAATATATTAAAAAGTATTTAACTATGTCAATGCAGCATGGCGCTTTATGTGTCTGAAACTTAATCATAATCCTGCTCACATACTTATCTATCTCAAGAGAGTTGGTTTCCATTTTGATAGTGATGACAGAACAATGAGTAGGTGTTAATCATTACATTGTCAGAACAGTCACCTGAATGTTTGAATAGTAATTTGAGGCATCTTTGGAGAAGCAGGTACTACAGGAAACAAATGGGAATGTGGCTTCGATAATAATGTGCCTTTATCATTAATACATATAAATGCCTTTCTTAACACATATTAAGCAGGTGCCATTATTTTCACCCTTCCAAATTTTAGAATAATTGAAGGTGACTAAAATTAATGCACATTTAGGTGAGTTGATGAAATAAACTTTGAAAATCTCAAATGAATCAGGAGACCATTATATATGTCTATTTTTTTACCAACAAATTGTTTCTCATACTATTTATCCTATAAAATATATAAAGCTACTTTGAAAATACATCATTAATACTTATCAACCTTCTGTGCTTAATTGTGTGAAGAAGGGAAACAGCAAATTTAGTCATGAAAACAAAATTCATTATGTGAGTTGCAGGTGCAGGCAAACTAAGAAAAACTAGGACACCTTTTAAAAAATCAATTAAGAATTTCAAGGCTTCATTTTCTAGAACCCTTAATCATAAGGCATCAAGATCAGGGCAGGTCTGTTTGTTTAGATTTTGATTAAAAACATGAAAATGTATTTTGTATAGATGAAAGTTGCCTATATGACTACTCCTTGAATTCTGCCATGATTCTGAGGCCAGTAAATCCTAAGTACCTGACATTCATTTTGTTTCATGGCTTCTCTATGTAGAGCATAGCATGAACTAATTCTGTAACCTCCTGTAGCAAGAGTGTAAATCAAGGAGCTATGTGGTAGGATGCAAAGGGGAACAAATGACCCCTGCCCTTAATTAGACCAGATATTTCTTGCAAAGAAAGAATATATACATAAAACATAACTCTGCAAGAGAGCATATGAAAATGTCAGTTGAATTTAGATCTACTTTTAAATGCTAGAAATAGATTTCTAGCCAACTTCCATATTCTTAATCTTTATTCTGAAAATTTTTTACTGTCTTACCATTCACCTTCAGGTGTTTGTGAGTTTCTTACACTCTTGATATGTCCAGCAAATCTTATCTTTCTCCACCTGATTCACCAGCCCATCCCAAACTAACATCTATAGAAGTGTGGTTGCCAGGGTAAACATAAGCATTATATTTTAAGTCAGCCTCTCTGCGTTTCTGGCTCTGGCTCTGCCAGTTATGAGTCATGTGATTTTGAATACATTACTTACCATCTGTAAGATTTGCTATCTACAGCTGTAAGATGTAGATTATAATGGTCTCTACTTCAATGTTGTTTTATTAAATAAAATAAACCCAAGACACTTAGCACACTGCCGGCTCATAGTAAGTGGTCAGGTGTCGGTTGGTTGCTGTTGGTGGGGATCATGTAGTCCTCTATCTACAAGTTATTGTTTAAATTGAATCTGGGAACAGTACAAACTAACATCTGTATTGTAACTATAGACTTTCTTGTACTGACCTACTGCTGCTCAAATGCTGATTCTACTTTGGAGCTGTAATGACTTGATAAAAGAAAGTAATGACAACTGTATAATCCTGATATCCAATTCTTTCTTTTTCTTGGTAATTATGGTAAACATAGAGTTCAAAGGATACTAGTAAGATGCATTTATCTAGAATTATGACTGATATTTCTTTGGTCTATGAAATTAGTTCTATGGCCCATATTATCATTTAAGTGTGAGTTTTTTGTTATTTATTAAAAGAAAAAAAGGTCATTAGCCTTTTATTTTTAATTTTACTAATTAGGATATCAAATTTGTATGAAAACCAGCAAGATTTAACATAATTCCAAAGTCATACCATTAATTCTGTGTTTTCTTTGGCAATGGTTTCTTGGCTATGAAACCAAAAGCATGGGGAATGAAAGCTAAAATAGATAAGTGGAACTACATCAAACTGAAAAGCTTCTCCACAGAAAAGCAACAGAATAAAAAAGCAACTTACAGAAAGGGAGCAAATATTTGTGGGCCATATACCTGATATGGGGTTAATATCCAAAATATATGAGGAGCTCCTACAACAAGCAAGAGCGTAAATCAAGGAGCAAAACAAACAAACAAAAACAAACTCAACACAATTCAAAAATGGGCTAAGGTCTTGAATAGACATTTCTCCAAAGAAGACATGCAAATGGTGAGCAGGTATATAAAATGGTGTTCAATATCACTGATTGTTAGGGAAATGCAAATCAAACCACACTGAGACATCACCTCAGAGTTGTTAGAGTGGCTATTTTTATTTAAAGAGAGAGAGAGAGAGAGAAGAAAAAAGGTAAATGTTAGCAATGAGAAGGAGAAGTTAGAACATTTGTACACTCCCTTGGGAATGTAAATTGGTAAATCCATTATGGAAAACAGTATGGCTGTTCCTCAAAACATTAAAAATATAACTACCAGAGTATGACCCAGCAATTCTATTTCTGGGTCTATAGCCCAAAGATCTGAAATCAGTAACTTGAAGAGATATCCACACTTCAGTGTTCATTATATACCTATTCACAATGGCTAAGATATGGAGAAGACCTAAATTTCCATCTAAAGGTGAATGGATAAAGAAAATAGTGCATATACATGCAATAGAATGTTATTCAGCCTTAAAAAAGAGAAGGAAATCTTGCAATATGTGATAATGGATGAACTTTGAAGACATTATGTGAAGTGAGATAAGCCAGTCACATAAGGGCAGATATTCAAATGATTACATTTACATGAGGTATCTAAAACAAACTCATAAAAACAGAGAATTGAATGGTGGTTGTCAAGGGTTGGGAGGAAGGGTAAGTAAGGAGTTGTTCAATGGGTATAAGTATTGGTTATGCGTGATGAATGAGCTCTATAGATCTGCTGTAATCATAGTGCCTACAGTTAACAACACCATGCTGTACATTTAATAAATCTATTAACAGTGTAGATCTTATGTTAAATGTTCTATTCAGGGGTGCCTGGGTGGCTCAGTGGGTTAAAGCCTCTGCTTTCGGCTCGGGTCATGATCCCAGGGTCCTGGGATGGAGCCCCACATCGGGCTCTCTGCTCCACGGAGAGCCTGCTTCCTCCTCTCTTTCCCTGCCTGCCTCTCTTGCCTACTTGTAATCTCTGTCAAATAAATAAATAAATAAATAAATCTTAAAAAAAATGTTCTATTCACATACACTCAACAAAGGTGTATGAGAAAACTTTTGGAGGTACTAGTTATTTATTACCTTTGTTGTAGTGGTGGTTTCACTGGTATATGCACATATCCAGACTCTCAAATTATATACATTACCGATGTGCAGTTTTTTGCATGTCAGTCATATGTCATATGTCAATAGGTAGTTAATTAACACATTAAAATAAAATAAAACAAAATAAAATAAAATAAAATAAAATAAAATAAAGGTATAATTTTGTACCTATGTTTAGGGGTTAGGAAGGTATGCTCTGAAGTCAAATTTCTTGAATTCAGATTTGATCCCACTTACTAGCTATATAATCTTGGTAAAGTGTTTAATTTGTTTGTACTTCAGTTTATTCATATTTAAAATGGGGAATATTGATAGTATCTCCTTTAGAGCATTATTTCATGGTTTGTAAGAGTTTGTGTTTGTGAAACACTTAGCATAATGTTTGGCACATTGTAAGTGCTCAATAAGTTTTTGCAAATAATATCATCCACACTGCAAATGCACTCTGTGTGATGAGCAATGTACAGTATGCAGGCCAGAGACAGGTACTAAGGGACAGTAAAATCAGAGGTGTGACTTTATCGAGGCAGTTATTTAGGCAAGTACAGATGGTGGGGGATGAGAGGGTCAGGGACCCAGTTTGAAAGACTGGCATGAGCTAGTCCTTTCCTAAGACAGGAAAAATATATGGTATGTTTGAAGAAATGAAGAATGATCATGTGGTTGGAATATAAAGAATGGAGATGGGAGGGGGGTTGTGGCAAGACATGAGGCTATAGAATTAGGCAATCAAATTACATTTATTGTTTTAAACCATGTGTAAGGTTTTAGTTTTTAACCTAAATGCAATGGGGGGTAACTAAATGACATTAAGCATGGGCATTACATGATCCCATGTATGTTAAATAAAAATAAATAAATAAAACAAGAGGTGCTTCAGCTGCAATGAAAAAAAAAACAAAGTAGAAGCAAGAAGCATGAAGATTCCTTAAAATATTATTTCAGCAATTCAGAAATGAGATTATTTTAGCCTGTATTCTTTTGTATTAGTTTATCAAAATTTGGAATAGAGAGAAGTGAATGAATGAATTAGAGCTGTATTCAATAATACTGGTTATATATTATAACTTCCTGGGTTTTAAATTATTATTATTAATCCTAGTCAAGGACCTACATCAGAGCAACTGAATCAGAATTTCTGGAGATGGGACTCAGGCAAGTATGCATTTTTAAAATGCTTTCCAGGCTATTTTACTATTCAGGACAAAATGAAAACTGCTAGATTAGAGAAGTACAGAGAAGGAAAAATAGACAAAACTTGATTGATTCGATGTGGTTATAAAGGCAGGAAAGGTTGTACAGGTTATAAAGGCAGGAAAGAATCAGCAACCAGGTTTCTGAATTTTTTTGTAACAGGATGGATAATGGACAGGAAATGGAGAGAGAGAGAGAGCGCGCGCGAGAGAGCTAGCTTGCATGCAAGTTTTTGATGTAAAGGTGGGTCCTGCTTGAATATGTTGAGTTTGAAGGTCCTAGCCAAATGCAGATGCAGGGAAGGCATTTGGGTATGAGGTCTGGGACTCAGAAGAAGTATTAGGTGTAAAGGTATGAAACTAGGAGGCATTTTGTGTAGATAATACCTGATACTATGGGAGTGGATATAGCATACAAAAAATCTTTACAGTGAGAACTCTAGGACTTAATCCTGAGAAATTCCAACATTGAATATTTAGTTAGAATAGAAGGAACCTAGAAAAAAAACTGAGAATAAATGCTGTAATGTGTTCAAAGCCAAGGGAATAGGTTTCAGGAAGGGGGGGTGTGATCAAATATGTTGACTTCTGCTAAGAGGTATAGTAATACAAGTACTGAATGCATTTTACATTCATCACCTGGAAGAAACCAAGTCTGGTGCAATTTAATTTTTCTCTATTTCTTTTTTATACTGAAATAACACAAAAAGTATCGAGAGGAAAAAAGCAATAAAGAATAACACAACTCTACCAAATTTTCCTTGGATATTTACTTTCTCATATGTTCACTTTTTCTCTTCGAATTCACATCTTCTTTTCACCTCTTGGCCTCCAATATTCATTCCCTGTTTGTTATACTTTGATTCATTCTACTAAGAAAATGGAAGCAAACAGAAGATGACTATTTCATTCTCCCAATTCTTCTTTCCTATCTGCATCAGTGCTTACAATCTCTTCTTTTCTTTCCATTACCATGGAGAAATCTTCTTACTCCTATTTTATGCCAGTCCCTTCAGTTTTAAGCCAAATCTTAACTTATTTCATCAAAGTCTAAAGTAGCTTTCAACCTCCCACAATCCTGCATCACTATTTCCTTCTTCAGACTTTCTCATTTGTCCCCTTAGTGTTTTTCTGTACACTAGTATGCAAATAAATCTCCCACCTGCAAATAGTCATCCTCTTTTGAACTCAAACTGTGTTTATTCATCTCATCATTTCTTTTTTTTTTAAGATTTTATTCATTTATTTGACAGACAGAAATCACAAGTAGGCAGAAAGCCAGACAGAGAGAGAGGAGGAAGCAGGCTCCCTGTGGAGCAGAGAGCCCGATGCGGGGCTCCATCCCAGGACCCTGGGATCACTACCGGAGCCGAAAGCAGAGGCTTTAACCCACTGAACCTCTCATCAACCCAGGCACCTCTCATCATTTCTTTTTCCTCTTAACTGCATACCAAAAACAAAAAACAAAACAAAAAACAAAAAGCAAAATAAAACAAAACAACTTTATTTTTAAAGTAGTTTTAAATTTACAGCAAAATTGAGGGGAAAGGCAAAGATTTCTCATATACTCCCTCCCTTACCCCTTGCAAAGCTTCTCCCTTTATCAACTCACCTACCAGAGCAGTATATTTTTTACAACTGATGAACCTATAGTGACACATCATAATCACCCTCAATCCATAGTTTGCATTATGGTTCACTCTTACTATAGTACATTCTATGGGTTTAGACAAATGTATAATGACATGCACCTGTCATCAGAATATCACATATAATATTTTTAGTTCCCTAAAAATTCTTTGTGCTCTACCTATTTATCTCTCTCTACCTTCCTTAACTGCTGATCTTTCAAACTGTCTCCATTATTTGGCCTTTTACAGAGTGTCATATAGTTGGAATCATTCTGTATGTAGCGTTTTCAGATCAGCTTTTTTCACTTAGTGATATGTATCTAAATTTCCTCCATGTTTAGATAGTTTCATGGGTCATTTCTTTTTAGTGATCAATAATATTCCATTGGATAGATGTAGCACAATTTATCCATTCACTTACCAAAGGACAGCTTAGTTGCTTCCAAGTTTTTGAAATTATGGATAAAGGTGCTATAAATAACTGTGTACAGATTTTTTTGTGGAGATTAGGTTTTAACTCCTTTGGGTCAGTATCAAGGAACATGATTATTGAGTCATATGATAAGAGTATGTTTAGCTTGTAAAAAAAAACCAAAACATCAAACTGTCTTCTAAAAATGGCTCTACTGATTTACATTACTATCAGTAATGAAGGACATTTCCTCTGCTCTACATCTTCAGGAGCACTTGGTATTGACAGTTTTCTGGATTTTGGTAATTCTGAGAGGTATGTAGTGGTATCTCACTGTTGTTCTAATATGTCAGTTCCATGCTAACATATGGTGTGGAGTATGTTTTTGTATACTTATATGTCATCTATATAGCTTCATCATTTTTAATTAGGTTAAGAGTTCTTTGTATATTTTGATTATTAGTCCTTATGAGATACATCCTTTGCAAATATTTTCTTTCACTCTGGGTAACCTTCTCATTCTCATGGCATGGTCTTTCACAGAGCATAAGTTTTTAATTTTACTGAAATATAGCCTTTCAGTTATTTATTTCATGGATCATACTTTTGATGTTCTAACTAGATGACCAAAGGTCAATTAAGTTTCTCCAATGTTGTTTGTAGGAGTTCCTTAATTTTGCATTTTACATTTTAGCCTGTATCCATGTTGAGTTAATTTTTGAAAAGGATATAAGATCTATGTCTATTTTTTATGATTTTATTTATTTATTTGACAGAGAGATCGAGATTACAATAGGCAGAGAGGCAGGCAGAGGGAGGGGGGAAACAGGCTCCCTGCTGATCAAGGAGCCCGATGTGGGGCTTGATCCCAGGAACCTGAGACCATGACCTGAGCTGGAGGCAGAGGCTTAATCCACTGAGTCACCCAGGCACCCCTAGATTTTTTTAATGTATATGGGTATCCAATTGTTCCAGTACCATTTGTTGAGGAGACTATCCTTCTCCATTGTACCTCAGTTGATCCTTTGTCAAAAATAAGTTGACTATATTTATTAGAGTCTCTTTCTGGGGTCTCTATTCCATTCTATTGATCAGTTTGTCTACTTTTTCTTAAACATCATGCTATCTTGATTACTGTAGCTTTGAAGTTGAGGTCTTAAAGTTGTATAATGTCTGAAGAACTTTGTTCTTTACTATTTTGTTAGGAAGTATGGGTCTTTTGCCTCTCCATAGAAAATTTTGAATCAGTTCACTGATACTCAGAAAATAAGTTGATGGGATTTTGAGTGAGTTATATTCCATCTATAGATTAAATTGCGAAAAACGGACATCTTGAGACATTGACTGTGTCTATCCATGAACATGGGATATCTCCATTTATTTAGTTCTTTGATTTTGTTCATCAGAGTTTTGTAGTTTTCTGCATATAAATTCAGTACATGTTTTGTTGGATTTATATCTAGGTATGTGATCTTTAGGGATGTTAATGTAAATGGCATTGAGTTTTTATTTTTATTTTTTAATTTTTAAATATTTTATTTGTTTATTTGACAGAGAGAGAGAGTGAGCACAAACAGGGGAGCATCAGGCAGAAGGAGAAGGAGAAGAAGGTTCCCACTGAGCAGGAAGCCCAATGTGGGGCTCAATCCCAGGATCCTGGGATCATGACCTGAGCCAAAGGCATACACTTAACAACTAAGCCACCCAGGTACCTGGCATTGAGTTTTTAATTGCAGATGTCCCTTCTTTATTGCTGGAATATAGGAAACCAACTGACTTCTTTAAATAATCTTGTATCTTACAATATTGCTATATTCACTTATTTCCAGGAGATTTTTTTCATTCTCACAGATTTTCTACATTGATGACCATGTCATCTGTGAACAGTTTTATTTCTTCCTTTTACTTTTATTGTCCTTTTATATTATGTAGAAATTCCATTACAATATTGAAAAGGAGTAGTAAGAGGAGATATCCTTGTCCTGTTCCTTTTCTTAATGGAAAAATCTCAAATTTCTCACCATTATGTTAGTTGTATATTTTTGTAAATATTTATGAAGCTGAGTAATTTCCTCTCCATTTTTAGCTTACTGAGCATTTTTATCATGAATTGGTATTGAATTTTGTTCAAAGCTTTTTCTGCATCTATTGATATGATCATATTATTTTTTTTCTCTTTTAGTCCATTGATGTAATGGATTATGTTAATGGATTTCCAAATATTGAACCAACATAGCATTCCTGAGAGAAATCATATTTGGTCATGGGATATAATTATTTTTACACATTGTTGGATTTTGTTTGCAGGATGTGTTTGCTGATTTAAGGATTTATGCATCTATGTTTACAAGAGATATTGATTTGTAGGTTTCTTTTCTTGTAACACACCTTTTTAAGGGACTCACTATCTCTTCTAAATCCACTTGAAAAACTCCCATTTTTATCTCTTTTTAGAAATCCAACACAGGAGGTTATGTTATTCTATCACCCAGTTTATGTCACACTATCAATATTGATCCCTATAAAGACCATCTCTTATATTTCTTATGTAACTCCCTAGGCTCTATTTAACTTCTCCTCTCTTAGCAACGATTGTGATTGAAATTTATCTTTGAGTGTGAATGCTCATAAAACATGTACTCATTTATTACACATTTTTTAATTTATTTCTTTTTGGTGTAACAGAATTCATTCTTTATGCACCACACCCAGTGCTCCATGCAATACATGCCCTCCATAATGCCCACCACCTGGCTCCCCAACCTCCCACGCCCCACCCCTTCAAAACCCTCGGGTTGTTTTTCAGAGTCCATAGTCTCTCATGGTTCATCTCCCCTTCCAATTTCCCTCAACTCCCTTCTCCTCTCTATCTCCCCATGTCCTCTATGTTATTTGTTATGACTGTTTCCTTTGCTGTGCAGAAGCTTTTGATCTTGATGGAGTCCCAAAAAAAGGTGGTGGGTATTATGGAGGGCACGCATTGCATGGAGCACTGGGTGTGTTGTAAAACTATGAATTCTGTTACGCTGAAAAGAAATGAAATTAAAAAAAAATAAAAATAAATAAATATTATTTTCTTATGTTTTGTGTTATTTAATTAAGCTTTTGTTCTTTTTTTTTAAAGAATATTTGCTTATTTATTTATTTGACCGAGAGATAGAGAGAGAGAGAGAAAGAAAGAGAGTGAGAGAGGGAACATAGCAGAGGAAGTTGGAGAGGGAGAAGCAGGCTTCGTGCCGAGAAGGGAGCCTGAAGATTGAGCAGGGCTCAATCTCAGGACCCTGGGATAATGAAGGGAGATACTTAAGTGACTGAGCCACCCAGATGTACTGAGGGTTTTTCCTTTTTCTTTTCTTTTTCGTTTTTTTTTTTTTTAAAGATTTTATTTATTTATTTAATAGAGAGAGAGAGAGAGATCACTGGCAGGGGAGGGGGGAAGCAGGCTCCCTGCTGAACAGAGAGCCCAATGTAGGACTTGATCCTAGGATCCTGAGATCATGACCTTAGCAGAAGGCAGAGGCTTAACCCACTGAGCCACCAGATGTCCTGAGGCTTTTGTTCTTATCACTTCAGGAAAACTATTCTTGTCAGCATCATGAACAAGCACCTTCATGCCAAATCTAATAATCAATATTTATAATTTTTAAACTTCTTAACTGCTATGACATGATTACC
The DNA here is from genome assembly GCA_004024625.1 of Mellivora capensis. NCBI lineage: Eukaryota > Metazoa > Chordata > Mammalia > Carnivora > Mustelidae > Mellivora > Mellivora capensis. Next base: position 21,783 of record PISX010025039.1, read on the forward strand.
CTTGCCCAATTTCTTGAGATGCTTCCTTTTCTTAATTTCTAGCATATTATTCTCACCTAATTGCATTCCTACTACACAGTTCCTCTTCCGAGTTCCCTTCATGGTTCTTCCTCTTTTGTTTCACCTTTAAAGATTAGAGTATTACTAATCATTTTCCTCAACCCACATATTTTTGTTATTTATATTATGTCCCTGTGGTTTCACATTCTATCCATATATTGATAATTCAATTCCTAAGTTTATATTTTAAGATCTGATCTTTCTACTGAGGATGGAATCCTTCTTGATATTTCTACTTGGTTGTCTAATAAGTATTTCCAATCTAATAAGGCCATGCCAAAAGTATAGATTGATTCCTACCAATGCCAAACTGGCCCTGCCCTTAGTCTCCCAAGCTTATTAACAATACTTCCATAAATATATTTTCTTATATGAAAAATTTTGAAGATGTTCTTGATTATTGTCTTTCTTGTGGACCAAGCTCATTACTGCTTCAGGCACTTTATATGTACTGTTCTTATTTATAGAACATTGTTCAAAACAAACTTCTTGAGGTTCATTATTTCTCATCATGTGAATCTCCATTTAAATATTACTTTTTCAGAGAGGATTTCCTCGACATGCGTATCTGAAATAGCCCACTTCTCATTTATTTTCTACTTTAAATAGCTTTATTCTTTTCATAGCATTTTTGTCACTTGAAGTTAAATTACTTACTGGTTTATTTACATTTTTTTTCTATCTTCATGGTTAAAATGCAAAAATGAAGGTGAAGATTTTGTTGGTGTTGTACAATAATCTTGACTCATTCACTACCTGGATACATATGTGTACATCAGGGCTTATACATATTTGTTGAAAGACCGTATGATAAATAGAGATCACATGGTTAAAGATAGAAAGAAATGATAAGGACAGGACAAATATGAGTATGTATGATTCTTAATGGCAATAAACCAGGAGAGAGAAAAATAAATTAGGTACCTAAGAGTGAACCATTCCTGTTATGTATAAAACTACTCACTGAAGTTGCAGGTACTCCTGTGTAGGTGTTGGGCATGTAAGTAGGACAGTAAAACATGCTTGTTAGACATTTACATTTTATTTGGTAGATTTGGTATCTGAGAATAGGAGGCAGAGACTGCAATTTCATGGAGAAAAAAAGAGAAATATATTTGTACACACACATATATAAAAATGTGTATTTATATACACATACACATAACCATATATATACATGTGTGTATGTATATTTATATATACAGATATAGAGTATATCCATTTTATATATAGTATATTTTGTGTATATATTAAATCATGTAATGGTTCAGATATAAGATCTGATTTATTTTTGTTTTTCTCTTGTAAACAACTGTAACTATTCCAGTTAATATCAAAGAATCTTAGGAGTCAATATGATATAGAAAATAATGTATAGAATTCAGAGTCATAAGCCTTAAATATGGGTCCAGGTTTCTGTGACAACTGTTCTATCAGGACTCTGACTTCATCATTAACCTCAGCCACCCAATGCTCTATATCTGAAAAAGAAGGGATAATAATGTCAAAGCTGATTCTGAGGTTGATCAAGATAATATATATAAGGGGGGACAAGATGGCGGGGAACTAGGAGGAGGCGCCGGTTCAACCTGTCCCCTAAAGTGAGCTGATTACCTACCAAGGAACTCCGATCACCCATGAAATCAGCCTGAGATCAGAATTCTACATGTCAGGATCTCTACGGGGGCAGAAGACACCAGTGGGCAGATAAAGCAGAGTGGGAACGCCTGACTGGTATCGGAAGATAAACAAAAGGGGGAGGGAGCCACCAGAGGAGACCCATTAGAAGTAATACCCCAATACGAGATTGTCCTTCAACTGGGGACCAGCATTAACTTGAAGTCTGATAGAAAGCACTCAAAAAGAGCAAAGGATCACAGGGGGAAATTGTGGGAACTGGAATGGTTAGGTACAGAGGCTTAAGTCCCCCACTGAGGACAGACACCCCTGGCGCTGGGCCAGAGAGAGTGCAGTGGAGAAACCAGGTCTTGGTCCCTCAACCACGAGGAGAACTCCTAAGGGCGCTTGGCATGTGGCAGGGGCTGGGACCCTCATGGGGCAGAAACAGCCTTTTTGCAGTCCCCAAATGTGCACCACACTGAGCTAGCAGAGCCTGAGACACGCTCCACCTCCTCCCCTGAGAGAGGCGCACGGTGACACCAGCCTGGTGCTCTCTGACCCGGAAAGTCTGAGCACTCCCAGCCCGGGCCAGCAGGAAAATCTCAGTGTGAAATCACTGCTTGGAACCTCTCTGGAAGTCTGGAGCTGCCCAGACAGCTGCCACAGTTGTGGTTTTGAGTACAAGCAGGACACACAGTTGTCCCCAGAGATCGAGGCTGGGAATCTGCTCTGCAGCACCTAGAGAGGAATGGACTGGGGCTTCTCTCTGGGAGGGAGGTCTGGGTGCAGTTTGCTTTCCTCTAGAGCTCCAAGAACCATTGGGAGCTGCCAAGGGGAGAGAAAACAAACAAACAGACATAAAAACCTCCAGAGAACAAAAGCCTGAAGGGCCGGTTTCCTCAGAGCCCACCCCCTGGAGGGGGGCAGGAGGACTTAACACAGGAAACACTGCCTGAAAACCCACAAAGCAGGCCCCTCCCCCAGAAAGCCAACCGGCCGAGAAGAGAACAATCATATTTCTACTACTTCATAGATCCAACATTTAATTTTTAATTCATTCCCACTATTCTGGTTCATTTTTTAATTTTTTTAAATCCTTTTAATTTTTTTATATAAATTTTTTTTAGCCTATTTACCATCACAGTGAGATGTCCAGTACATCAAATTCCATAATAACATTTTAACCTGAACTTTTTGGTACATATACCCATGTTTTTTTTTTTGCTTTTCTATTTTCTAATTTTTTTTTTAATTTCACTTTAGTTTAGATCATTATTTTCTTCACTTTTATTTGCTTATATTCATATAGAGTTAAACTTCAAGGCATCCCCTTTCCCCAATCAATGCTATCCCTATAGGTAAACCAATGTTTAATCACCTGTTATCTTAGGAAAGTTATATCCTTTAAAAAAGATATCAAGATAAATCGAGGAAGAATCAAAATAAACTTCCTTGCCCACACTGAGAATTTACAACCACTCTCCCATCTTTTTCTCCTGCCAGTATTTTTGTATATTTCTGTTTGTCCTGGTAGTATATAAATCTTATACATAGGGTTCTTTTTGATGAGGTTCTTTTTTTTGCTTGTCTGTTTCTTTGTTTTGTTTCTACATATATATGTATATATATTTTTCTTCTCTTGTCATATACTTTTATCAGTCATTTTTGTTTTTCTGTTTTTGTTTGTATACTTCACAAACCTTACCTTGGGGCACTTTTGGGCTGAGCCTTCTCTTTTATCCTCCTTTCTTTTTCCTGTCTCTCTCTCTCTCTTTTTCTTCTTTCTCTCTTTCTTATTTTCTTTCATTTGGGTGGGGACTCTTGATTGCTTAGAAGCATTCCAGGGTGCACCTTCACTGCACCAAGGTTGATACATCCAGCTACAACCATTCAGCCATCTCTCACCAAAATGACTAGGAGGAGGAATGCACAGCAAACGAAAAATTCAGAGGATGGGCCCTCTGCAACAGAGCTAATGGCTACCGACATAAACATTATGTTGGAAAGGGAATTCAGGCTAACAATTATCCAGGCAATAGCTAGATTGGAGAAAGCCATGGATGACCAAACGGAATTGATTAGGGCAGAACTGAAAGCCACCAGGGATGATGTTCACAAGGCTCTCAATGAGTTCCAATCTAATCTAAATTTTTTAAAAGCTAGGGTAACTGAGACAGAAGATAGAATTAGTGATCTGGAGGACAAACAGATATAGAGAAAGGATCAGGAGGAAGCCTGGAACAAACAGCTTAGAAGCCACGAAAACAGAAGTCAGGGAAATAAATGATGCCATGAAAAGTTCCAACATCAGAATTATTGTAATACCTGAAGGGGAGGAGAAAGTAAAAAGTCTAGAAGATATTGTCCAACATGTTCTTCATGAAAATTTTCCAAATATTGCAAATGGAAACAGCGTTCATGTACTAGAGGCAGAATGGTCCCCCCCCAAGATTTTAGATTCTCAAAACACCTCGAGATACCTGATAGTAAGAATGAGGAATTATAATTCTAGAGAAACTCTCTTGAAGGCAGCTAGGACAAAGAAGCTCCTTATGTACAGAGGAAAGCCCATCAGAATAACGTCAGACCTGTCCACAGCAACCTGGCAAGCCAGAAAGGGCTGGCAAGATATATTAAGGGCACTAAACGTGAAAAACATGCAGCCAAGAATACTTTATCCAGCAAGACTGACATTCAAAATGGATGGAGATATAGAGTTTCCAAGACCAGCAAGTCTTAAAAGAGTTTGAAAACACCAAGCCAACACTGCAGGAAATATTGAGGGGGGTTCTATAAAAGAGGAAAAACCCCAAGAATATCATTGTACAGAAATACAGAGACAATCTACAGAAAGAAAGACTTCAAAGGTAACACAATGTTAATAAAAACGTATCTATCAATAATCACTCTCAATGTGAATGGCCTAAATGCGCCCATAAGACGACACAGGGTTGCAGATTGGATAAAATGACAGGAGCCATCCATATGTTGTCTACAGGAGACCCATTTCGAACCTAAGGATACACCCAGATTGAAAGTGAAGGGATAGAGAAACATCTTTCATGCCAATGGGCCTCAAAAGAAGGCCGGGGTAGCGATTCTCATATCAGATAAATTAGATTTTAAACTAAAGACTGTAGTCAGAGATACAGAAGGACACTACATCATTCTTAAAGGGACTATCCACCAAGATGATCTAACAATTGTAA
>PISX010025040.1:0-10493 GCA_004024625.1 Mellivora capensis
AAGTGACTCTTAATCTCACAAAACAAACTGAGGGTTGCTGGGGGGAGGGGGTCGGGAAAGGTGGGTGGGGTAATGGACATTGGGGAGGGTATGTGCTATGGTTAGTGCTGTGAAGTGTGTAAACCTGGCGATTCACAGACATGTACCCCTGGGGATAAAAATATGTTTATAAAAAATAAAAATTTAAAAAAAAAAAAGAGTCATGGGCGGGGAGGGAGGGAAAAAATGAAGCAAGGTGGGACCAGGGAGGGAGACAAAGTATAAGAGACTCTTAATCTCAGGAAACAAACTGAGGTTTGCTGGAGGGAAGGGAGGTGGGAGCGACAGGATGGCTGGGTTATGACCATTGGGGAGGGTATGTGCTCTGGTGAGTGCTGTGATAAGCCTGATGATTCACAGACCTGTACCCCTGGGGCAAATAATACAATATATGTTAATATACATTATATGTTAATAAAAATAATTTTTTAAAATGGGGTATTTACTATCATGAAACTACATAAAATTTTTAAATATTTATAGAAAGTAGAATTTTATATAAATGTAAAATGATAAACTTGCAAGAACGACTCAAATTACCGGCCCATCCTGAGTAACCTAAACTATTAATCATGTGTTTATGTGCGTAGCCAGTAAGAAAAATTTTCTTCTTACATCCACACAAAGGCCAGTAGGAAATCTATTTTATCCCCTTGGATTAATTCCCCAGTCCTGCCACAACAAACTGACACAAACTTGGCGATTTGAAACTACAGAAACTCTCTCATAATTCTGGAGACCAGAAGTTTGAAATCCACGTATTGGCAATAGCCACAGTCCCTGAATGGTTGTAAGGGAGAAGGCTTGGCTGTGCCAGTTTCTGGTAGCGTGCCTCCAAACTAGACCTCCATCTTCACACGACTTTCTTCCCTGTGCCTGTCAGTTCTCCCTCTCCTTTCTCTTACAAGGACAGGATTTAAGACTCAACCTAAATGGATGATCTCCTCCCAAGACCCTTAACTTTGTCATCTCTACATATAACTTTACATACACAGGTAGGAGGTTCTGCCTTGACATGTATTTTTGAGGTACACATTTTTAGCTCATTAGACCCATGGAGGATTAAATTTGAGCTAATAGCTTTCCTTTACTACTGTTATCCCCCTTACCCTAAAGTGAGATTATCCAAGGCAAACTTTTACCTCTTTTATTATCTGTATAACTGTGTTATGGTACCTACTATTACATATCAATTATAGCATGATTCTAAGTGCATATTAGTTATTAGTCCTATTAATATAAACATTCTGATTTGTGATGGTTCCAATTACCTACTTCATATATATCATTTGAATATAAGTTGTGTGTGCAAATTAAACATTTTATTTTAAGAGTAAGAGCAATGAAATGATCAGAAAACTTCTTTCCTTGATAAAAAGGATATTTAAATGAACATTTATTCAAATAAATTTGATACCTCAAATAGGCCATGTGTAATTTCTTTTGGTGACACTCCACTTTATACATTCTTCCTATGTTTGGGAGAATTTCCCTTATCATTAGTTTCTGCCACAGACCATAAATGCCAGATGCTTCTTGTCCCAGTCTCCTTTATTGTTCGAGTATGGGGGAGTGACTTTGTGCTTCAGCAATAAGATGAACACAACCCATTCTCTGGGCTATACAGCAGGGATGTGGCACTAGTTATGGGAGTGGGGACATTTAGTTCTCACGGTGGCAAATTGGGCTGTGTGACAGTCACATGGGTTCTGCAGCCACGTAGTGTGCTCTGGGGCCTTACTCCAGTGGTACAGCGTTCAGACCTGCTGTGGGCCTTCCCAGAGATTTCGTGGGCTATCTGTCATTACTTATTAGACTACTTTCCTGTGTCACTGGCAACGACAGACTCTGTTCAGTGACAACAACAAATAATCCAATATTTCAATTTGAATTTAAAAACTGACGAGGAGGCACAGGGAATGAAGAAGGATCAGAAAGTAATAGCTTCTCGTAACACAAAGAAATGAGTAAGACTCCAGATTTCTTCATCAAAAACTTTATTTATATAAAATATAAGTTTCAATATGTAATCTGTTCTTTCTGATTTTAAAACTTGTCCAGAAGAAATGGAATCTCTTTATTTTTGTAGCTTGTCAATCTGCATGGAAAATAATAAGTAAAAATAATAAATAAGACAAATGTATCCTGGTAAAAATGATTTATTTGGTATTGTTAAATCAGGCACAAGAACTGATGTCATCACCATTGTTAGTTTTTTTTATTATAAACTATAAATTTCTTAGAAATCTCTCTTATACTCCATAAATATTCTATTCTTTTCCCCAGTAATACACAAAGCCAAGATAAGAAATTTTCACTTTTATTTAATTTCACTATATGTATTTATTTTACTACCAGTATTGTAAAAAAAAATAGCCAATTAAGAATCTAATTTCATACAAACATAAGTAAACTTTGGAGAAATTAACCCAAGGATCTAATTACGATTCCATACAACTTATTTTAATCAATGAAAGAATGTATTCTAAGTTCTAAACAACAAACTTGTATGTGAAGTTTTGTAACATCACTGCTGAAAACAAAATTTGCTAATTAAGCTTCTTTTATAAGGCAATAATATGAAGAAGTGATTAAACAATGTCATCGCTGAAAGTGATAAATAAGTTTCGCATATTTGAAAGGATGAAGGTTTCAGAATAGACTTTGAGATTTGAAAAGTAGCTTTAACCTTCGTCTTCAATTTTTGAGAATCACCATGCAAGTTGCTTTTGTAAGAGCCATGGAAAGGTGATAAGAAAATAGAAAATGACAATTGTTGCAATATTAAACGCCAGAAAATAAACTTTTGTTTAATTAAGAACTTAAAGAAAATCATTTACGTGATGAAATCAGCAATGAAAAGTGGTGCCTTCAAATCTGTGCTTAACCCTGTACCGTCTGAACGTGTAAACAAAACCATTCTGCAACAATAGGAATCAATGACTCATTAAGAACCTCTTAAGAAAAAAAAATCAATGTATTTTAAACTCCCTCTACATAGAAAATACATAGGCCACTTTAGCAAGCACTTAGAATACGTCCCCACTCCAGACACTTTTATTTGCATATTTGCTGGGCACCTGTTATTTGTTCTCCAGTCTTTTTCTCTCGGCTAATTCTTACTGTCTGATGAATAGAGACATTCCACAGCTTGTGTGTTTAGGTTTAGTTTTCTTACATTTTTACTTTTCCTGATTGTGAACATTGATTTTTGAGGAGAGTTAGACTGGAAAAAAAAAGTGATTTGTATTTACCATTGAGGTCAAAGAATGCCTTCCTGAGTCAAACATCTTTAAGCACATTATCTTATATTTTACAGATATAGAAAGAGGAAAAATAACACAGAAAATCGCTGTAATTTAAGGTATAAGTTCTAAATTTAAAAATTATTTATATTTAAGTTAATTTGGGATGATGCTTTTCAGTAATTTCTAAAATAATTTTTAAAATTTTACTTATAAAAGTAATCAGTACTGATTGATTGATTGATTGGTATGTAAGAATATTACATGACTACAAAATTTCTAAAGACATAAAGCTTGCTTAATGGTTTATGTGCCCTTAAAAAGTTAAAGACAGACACACTGAAAAACACACAAATAATGTGGGCAGTTGTATTAAAGAAATTTGTACAAGGTTCAATGATAACTGTGTCTCAAACAACATACTTTTTGGAACTCAATCTTGAAAATTAATTGGTGATTCAGTAATTAAACAAAATTTAAGGGAATAAATTATGGGAAGAAAGAACAGATTATGTAAAGGCACAGAGGCATGAAACCGTATGTTTGGAACTATAGATCCTTTGTGAGTTCTAATGTTTGAGGCAAATGTACTACATGGTTTCTTTCCTATTTTATTTATTAAGGAAAAATTCACATATTGTAAAATTCATTTTAATCATTGTTGAGTGTATGATTTAGTGGTTTTTAGTATATTCACAGTATTTTGCAACCATCATCACTACTTAATTCTAGAACATTTAATGAACGCCTAAAAGGAATTCCTGCTAGTAGTCAAACCTAATTCCTCCTTCAACATTTAATCTACTTTTAATTTAATTTTTTTAAATTTACTTTCTATCCCAGTTTTGCTTATTCTGGACATTTCATATAAATGGAATCATGCAATAAATGGTCTTTTGTTTCTGGCTTCTTTCAGTTAGCATCTTGTTTTCAATACCCATCCATGTTGTAGCATGTATCCAAACTTTTTTTTTTTTGGCTGATTAATGTTCCATTATACGAATATACCACCTCTGTTTATCTCTCCATCAATTGATGGACATTTGAACTATTCCCACTTTTTGGTTATTATGAATAATGCTGCTATATCCATTTGTGTACGTTTGATATGTATGTATTTTTTCATTTCTCTTGGGTATATACATAGAAGTACGATGATGGGGTCATATGAAATCTCTATGCTTAACAATTTGAAGAACTGCCAACCTGTTCTGCACAGATTGTAGCACTTTACATTTTTACAAGCAGTGAAATAAATACATACTATTATATAATATATATAAATATAAACGTTATATAAGTATATAAATTAAATATATAAATATATATAAATGCTTATATATATTTTATATTTATATCATATATTTTATATATATTATATTTATATATATTATATATATTTTATATATTATAAATATTTATAGATAGATAGATATAAAACAAGTTCTATAGGATGTAGAAAATATATATATAATTATATATATGTAATTATAGCCAGCCTAGTGAGTACATGATTGTATCTCACTGTGGCTTGATTTTTACATTTCCATAATGAATGAATATGTTGAGTATCTTTCATGTACTTATTGGCCATTCATATATCATCTTTGAAGGAATGTTTATTCAAATACTTCACTTATTTTTATTTTTATTTATTTATTTATTTTAAAGATTTTATTTATTTATTTGATAGAGAGAGAGATCACAAGTAGGCAGAGAGGCAGGTGGAGAGAGAAGAGGAAGCAGGCTCCCCGCTGAGCAGAGAGCCCAATGCAGGGCTCGATCCCAGGACCCCGGGATCATGACCTGAGCCGAAGGCAGAGGCTTTCACCCACTGAGCCACCCAGGCACCACTACTCTACCTATTTTTAAATTGGCTTATTTATCTTTTTTATTCTTAAGCTAAGAGAGTTCTTCCTATATTGTGGATCCTAACCCTTTATCATATATAGGATATGCAAATATTTTCTCCCATTTGGGGTTTTCATTCGCTTTCTTGATAGTGTTCTTTGATACACAAAAGCTTTTACTTTTTATGAAGTTTATCAAATTTTCAAGTTCTTACTTTCTGTGAAGTTTAATTTATCATTTTTTCCTTTTGTTGCTTGTGCTTTTGGTGTTCTGTAGAATAAAGTATTACCAAATCCAAGGTCACAAAGATGTCCACCTATGTTTGTTTCTAGAAATTTTGTAATATTAACTCTCTTACATTTAGATCTTTGACCCATTTAAAAAAGTGTTTATTTAAACAATCTCTACACCCCAACATGGAGCTCAAACTCATGACCCTGAGATCAGGAGCCACATGATCTTCCAACTGAGCCAGACAGGCACCCGCTTTGACCCATTTTGATTTAACTTTCATGTATGGTAGGGATCATAATTCATTCTTTTGAATGTAGAGAACCAGTTGTTCTAGCACCATTTGTGGAAAAGATGATTTTCCCTATCTACATGGTGATAGCATGCTTGTTGAAAATCAAATTTCATAATTTATGGATTTAATTTGGATCTCACAATTATATACCATTGATCTATATGTTTATCCTATGTCAATACCACACTGTACTTTTATTTTTTACAGTAAGCTTTGAATTCAGGAAGTGTGAGTCCTCCAATTTTGTTCTCCTTTTGCAAGATTATATTGGCTATTCACTTCTTTGGCATTTTTATTTGAATTTTAGAATCAGCTTTTCCATTTTTATAAAATATGTTAAAATTTTCATAGAGATTTTATTGGATCTGCAGATCAATTTAGGGAATATTAGCAGTACTGAGTCTTCAAATCCATGACCACAAGATCTCTTTCCATTTATTTTGCTCTTCAATTTCTTTCCACAATGTTTTGTAGTTTTGAATCTAGAAGTCTTGCATTTGCTTGGTTAAATTTATACCTAAGTATTTTAGTTTTCAAAATGCTATTACAGGGGTGCCTGGGTGGCTCAGTGGGTTAAAGCCTCTGCTTTTGGCTCGGGTCATGATTCTGGAGTCCTGGGATCCAGCCTCGAGTCGGGCTCTCTGCTCAGCGGGGAGCCTGCTTTCCGTCCTCTCTCTCTGCCTGCCTCTGCCTACTTGTGATCTCTGCTAAATAAATAAATAAAATCATGTAAACATGCATGTATATTCGTTGGGGGTTTTATGTATAAAGCCATGTTTCCTGCTAATTTTTTTTAGTTTTAGTTATTCCTTTACAATCTTCATGTCTTTTATGTATTTTTTTCTTTACCAGGTGCATTGGGTAGAAGTTCCCCTGCAATGTTAAATTGAGGTGAGGAAAGGGGACATCAATAATAATCAGGGAAATGCAGACCAAACCACAATGAGATATGACCTCACACCTGTCAGGATAGTAATTTTTTTTAAAGATTTTATTTATTTATTTGACAGAGAGAGAGAAAGACCACAAGGTCTTTCTGCAGAGAGGCAGGCAGAGAGAGTGGGGAAGCAGGCTCCCTGCTGAGCAGGGAGCCCGATGCGGGGCTTGATCCCAGGACCCTGGGATCAGGACCTGAGCCAAAGGCAGAGGGTTAACCCACTCAGCCACCCAGGCATAATTATTAAAAAAATAAAAATTATTAAAAAGATATCAACAGTTGGCAAGGATGTGGAGAAATTGGAACCCTGTATACTATTGGTAGAGATGCAAAGGGGTGTAACTACTATCGAAAATAGCTTAAAAATTCCTCCAAAAATGTAAAATAGAACCACTATATGATCCAGCAATCCCACTTCTGGGTATTTATCCTAATGAACTGATATCATGATCTTGCAGAGATACAAGCATTCTTTTTTTTTTTTTTTTTTTAAGATTTATTTATTTATTTATTTATTTAGTTGACAGACCGAGATCACAAGTAGGCAGAGAGGCAGGCAGAGAGAGAGGAGGAAGCAGGCTCCCTGCTGAGCAGAGAGCCTGATTTGGGGCTCGATCCCAGGACCCTGGGATTATGACCTGAGCTGAAGGCAGAGGCTTAACCCACTGAGACACCCAGGCGCCCCGATATACAAGCATTCTTATATTTATTTCAGCATGATTCATAACAGCCAAGATGTAGAAACAAACTGAATTATTTCTTTGTGCATAAAAAAAAATGTGGTAGACACATACAATGGAATTCTAGTCTACCTTAAAAACAAAGGAAAGAGAGCAATATATCACAACATGGGTAAACATTGAGAACACATGACCTCCCTGATGCCCATGTATAAGCCAGAGTTTTTTCAAAGCCTTTCCTCCCAAACGTTTAGTTGGTCTACTCTTTGCCCCAGTTGTTATCTGTTGCTTTAGGCAGGTGACACGGGAACATTTTCTGTAAATATTTTGACAGTGTTCCCCAGAACAGTGGCTTTAAGCCCTCTGTGATTTCCCAATCAGGAGAGTTAAAGACACATGCTTTAAGCTGTTCTTCCAGGGAGTTTCCAGACAAATCACATAAAAATTCTTTATCAAAGAAGTCTGTCCTGCTCCCTCAGGTGCAGGGACCAGAAAAATGTAAATTATTATTTTTAAGTCTTCTACTGAAATGGAGAACAGAGGACAGGAATAGGGTAAATTAAGACACCACAATTTTTGCTCTCACAGAAAATCAGATGAGATTTGGCCGGGGGAGGGGAATGGTTTGTTTGCTTGCTTGTTAGTTTTTTAAATGAATGATTTACCAGATGACTACAAGCTTTTGTGGGTTCTAGGATTACCAGTCTCCTCCCCAACAACAACGAAAAATCGGGGGGTAGTTTTTTGTTACATTTGTCACTATTCTTACAGAGGGTGTCCTTAAACTGTTTTTTTAATCTGACCCTTTCTCTGACATCACTCTACTACTTTGTTCCTAAATTAAACCCTAATTATTACTCCTTAGAGTCTGTGGCAGACTGAGGCATCCCTCTGGAGGATCTGGGTAGAGCGGCCAGTGGAGAGCAACTTTCCTGTCCGTCCCCACAAAACACATTGTCTTCTGTTCTTTAGCTGAGAAAGCCTGTTCAGGGGAATCTTAAGACCGTTTTGCCCCTGTTAAGAGAACTGACTATATTTGGGTCAGACTGTGGATCAATATATGTCCCAGAGACTATAGAAACAATAGAGCAATTAAAGAAGCTGAGAGCTTGACCAGGAAATGCAGTCTCTAAGGCACACTCAGATGCAGCGTAATTAGTGAATATCTTTCTGGTTCAGAGAGTTTAAACACAATTTCTAAACTATCAGTAGCTGACCACTAAATGACCTTGATCCAAGAGTGGTTCCTAGGAAGTCAACGTCAAAGATAAAATGAAGAAAAACTATTTGAGCAGAGCTATCAGAGCCTGCATACTGCAGGGAATACTTAAGTATGCTTTGGGTAGATGTCTTTTTTTTTTCAAATGATGGAGATTGATTTCTATTGCTGGTTGCCTGAATGGATGCTGAATTTTCTCAAATGATTTTTCTGTGTTCTTGGCAGTATCATATGTTACTTTTTCTTTTTTCATCTATTACTACGGTAAATTACATTATTTGATATTCCATGTTGAGCCAACCTTGCTTTCCTGGGACGAACCCATTAGATTGTGATGAATCATTCTTTGTATGTATTGTTGGATTCAATTTGCTAACATTTTGACAACAATTTTTCCTCTAATTCATGAGAGATATTAGTCTACAATTTAATTTTTTTTAATGTCTGCTTTTGTTAAGGCAATGCTCGCCTCATCAACTAAGTTGAAAGTGTTTTCTCCTCTTGCATATACTTGAAAACATTTTGTAGAATTGGTATTTTTCTTCTTAAATGTTTGGTAGAATTTATGAGAGAACACATCTGGAGTTTTCTTTTTTGGAAGGTATTTGAGTAAGAGTTCTGTTTCTTCAGTAGATATGGAACTTTTCACATAAATCTTCTTGTGGAAGTTTTGGTGGTTTGTGTGGTTCAAAGAACTAGTCTCTTTCAACTAGAGTTCTGAATGTATGGACTTAGAATTGTTTGTGGATTCCTTTATCATTCAATTAGTATCTGAAGAATTTATGCTAATATCTTCTCCTTCATTCATGATGTTTCTTCTATCATTTTCTTGGTAAGTCTAACTAGAGGTTGAATTTATTGATATTTTCAAAGTCAACATTCCATTTCAATTTTTTTCTATTGTTTTCTATTTTTCATTTCATTAGTGTTTTTATTTTCTTTTAATTTGTTCTTTTTTTAGTTTCCTAAGGTGCAAGCTTAGAACACTGATTTAAGAAAGATCTTTTTCATTTTTTAATTTTAGCGGTGAATGCTAAAAAACTTCTTTCTGAGCACTGCTTTAACTTTATCTGATAAATTGGTATATTATACTTCAATTTTAATTTAATAAAAATATTTTTAATTAATTTTTCCTTTTTCTTTAACACATGGGTTATTTAGAATGTTTTACTTATTCCAAATTATTTGGAAGTTTCCATTATCTTTCTACTATTCATTACTAGTGTATTTCCTTTATGATCCAATAACATAGTTTTATTTTTATGTACACACACACACACATATGTATAGTTTATAGTTTATAGAGTTTACTTTATGGACTAGAATACAGTCACACTTGTTGAACGTTCCATGTGTTTGAAAAATATGTATTTTCTACCATTAATGAATGTTCTATAGATATCAATTAGGACAACTTGTTGACAGTCTTGTTCAGGTCTTCTAATATCCATACTAAGTTTCTGCCTCCTCATTTTATCAATGATTGAGAGAGGAGTCTGAATTCTTTCATTGTAATTATGGAGTTGTCTATTTATCCTTTCAGTGTTGTTAGTCTTGTCTCATATATTTTGAAGTTTTGTTGTTAGATGAATACAAATTTAGAATGTTTATGTTTTATTGGAGAATTGATCTTCTTCTCATTATGTAGTGTCCTTCATTATTAGTGATAATATCCCTTATTTTGAAATTTCATTTATCCAATACTAAATAGCCAAAATTTCTTTTTTTAATTTATTTTTTAAAGATTTTATTTATTTATTTGACAGAGAGAGAGAGAGATCACAAGTAGGCAGAGAGAGAAATGGAAGCAGGCTCCCTGCTGAGCAGAGAGCCCGATGTGGGGCTCGATCCCAGGACCCTGAGACCATGACCTGAGCTGAAGGCAGAGGCTTAACCCGCCGAGCCACCCAGGCGCCCCCAAAATTTCTTTTTATTAATATTTGTGTCCTGGATCCTTTTCCAACCTTTCACTTTGAACTAACGTTTGTCTTTATAC
>PISX010025040.1:10593-26919 GCA_004024625.1 Mellivora capensis
TTTTTTTTTTTTTTTTTTTTTTTTTATTTATTTGATAGGCAGAGATCACAAGTAGGCAGAGAGGCAGGCACAGAGAGAGAAGGAAGCAGGCTCCCTGCTGAGCAGAGAGCCTGATGTGGGGCTCGATCCCAGGACCCTGGGATCATGACTTGAGCTGAAGGCAGAGGCTAACCCACTGAGCCACCCAGGCACCCCTTAAAGTGAGTTTCTTATAAACAACATATACTTGGGTCTTGCTTTTTTTTTTTTTTTTAATCTCATTGGACAGTCTCAGGTGTGAATTTGTGTTTAGATCATTCACATTTAATGTTATTATTGAACGGTTTGGATTGAAATCTTCAATCTTTTTAGCTATTTTCTAGCTATTTTTTCAGGGTTTTTGTTTTGTTTTGTTTTCCCCCATTCTGTCTTGTGCTTCTTGAATTCCCATAATGTGTGATTAGATCATTTATTAGATTATTTGTCCCATATACTTGGTTTTTCTGCCTTTTTCATTACTTTTTTCTATTAGGTGTCAAAATAATTTCTACAACTTATTTTCAAGTTCACTGATTCTTCCCTCCTTTATATCATCTGTCTTTATTTTACTATGAATCCTTTATCCCTTTCACTGTGTTATCATTTCTAACGTTCCATTTCATTCTTGTAGTTTGTATCTCTGTTGAAATGACTCAAGTGATTTTGCATGCTTTTTGCCATTAGGGTCTTTACATATTAATTATAGCATTTTAAATTTCCTATCCTATAGTGCCGACATCTGTGTCATATTTCCACTTGATTCCATCAATTGTTTCCTCTTTTGGAGGTGCTCTGCCTTTGATCGTCTTTTCTTGTGCTTCATAATGTTTTCTGAAAGCTGATTCTGTCCTGTAAGACAACACAGACTAAAACACCCCATTTGTATTCTTAGACATTGGCACGCGCCTTTCTTCCTGCAAGGTTTGCAATATGGTGGTTTGTGTTAATCTAGTCAACAGCTGAACTTGGCGCCAGGTTTGTTGTCACTAGGATCACCCCCACTATACTACAGTTTTCAAACCCCTTTGGTGATACCATGTATCTAGTGTGAAGGCTGGGTTACTAAATGTTGTTTCTCCGTGTTCCTGTAAGCTCACATTTTGGTCCTCCTTCTGCACTGAACCTCACAGAGAGTCAGCCCCTCACAGATATCACAGCACTATTCCATTGTTCCATTTACTGAAAGTCTATTAACTCGGTAGTGAGATTTGGAAAGTATTATGTGTTGCTCTGATTAAGCCACGGGTTAAGCCTGATTAAGACAGGTCCCTCATCCTAGGGATATGGGCTTCTCAGGTGTTCCTCCCTTCCTCTACATGGTAGTTCTGGTCCCAGCAGGGATCCCTGCCCTACCCCTAGTGATGGACAGTTTTATTCTGTTCACTTCACTTAGCCATGATCAGCTTTCATTGTGCCCTAAAAGTGGCAGTGTTTCTTGCCTCTTCCCCCATCCATTAAGACTTCTGTTTCACAGGAGAGTTTTATAGACTAAATCTTGTCTTGAGTCTCTCCCCAGTTTGAAGCCCTAAGCCCCAGGGTTACTGTAATTGGAATGAGGACCACAGGGTTGTGAGGGTGAAGCCTTAATCCTATAGGACTGATGTCTTTATAGGAGGAAGAAATACCAGTGAGTTCTGTATGCTTGCTCAGGGGAGCGGCCATGTGAGGACAGCGAGAAGTTGGCCATCTGGAAGTCAAGGAGGAAGGCTTCAGAATGAATACTGTTGTGTCAACCACAGCTTACTCCTGGATTCCAGCCTCCGGAACTGTGAGAAAGTACATGTACATCATTGAAGCCACCCAGCCTAGAGTGCTTTGTTATCACAGCCTGAGTGAACTAATACATGAAGACAGAAGACATAGGTTGGGGTTTTGTGAGGCCCCCACAGTGGCTATGCCTATCCTGCCCAAGACTTGTGCCACAAGCAAGATACTCTTCCCAGGAGTCTGTATGTATTGGATTTCCACATATGTGTTAGGCAGGATTAGTGGAAAACAATTCTTCAAAAGTTTATAAACTACTCTCCTGGTGTCTGTGGTCCTCAGAATTTTTCTGTTCTCAGCAGTCTGCTCTCATGCACTCAGCCTCCAGCAATGGGTCACCCATTCCAACTAGTTCTTTGTACTTGCATCTCACTGTGTCTGCTCAAGGAAAGCAAGGGCTCAGATCCCATCTCTGCACAGGGTACCTCTCTCTTCTCAGGCATAGGAGATGATTTGGTTGTCTCATAATCTAAGTTCCCTGTGGATTCATGACTGGTTAGGAATTTACAGCTGTCTGACTTTTATTTGGTTGGATGCATTTCCCCACCCCCTCTGTAAATCCTTGAACAGAAAATCAACTCTCACATGTTTTCTATATATGTGTCATTTTGTGCTGCAATCTGGTAATATGTTTAAGTATATATTAAATATCACTGATTTGTTCTTAGCTATTTCCAAATTGCCATTTAAAAAAAGAATGGGATTTTAAATTTTACTTATTATATTTTTATTTCTGTTAGAATAATTTTAATTGTGGGAATCCAGTTTTGTTGTTTTCACAAATATACTTCCTTATGGTTTCTATTTCCCTTTGTATTGTGCTATCATTTTTATGCATATTTTATTTCTTGTCTGAAATGATAATCCCAATATCTAATACCCATAAGTCCCATTTTCTTCTTGTTTCTCCAGTTTCTCACTCAAATTTATTTACTTGCATACATTTTTTTAAAGATTTTATTCATTTATTTAAGAGAGAGAGAAAGAACACAAGAGCAGACCAGAGGCGCAAAGGGAGAGGGAGAAACGGACTCCCTGTTGAGCAGGGAGCCCGATGTTATCCTTAGGGTTTGATCCGAGGTTCCTGAGACCAGGACCCAAGCCTAAGAAAAGGCTTAACTGATGGAGTCAGCCATGCACCCCTTTACTGGTATAAATTTTTTAAACTACAGATGGAGTAGTGTATCCTATAAAACTGAACTATCTTTGAATGCCAAGAATAAAACATGATTGGTCATTTTAATACTCTCCTGTGTTGGTTTTCTCAGTATTTCATTTGAAATTTCACAATTAAGACTGTTATGTAGTAATCTAGAGTAGTTTTATGACTATCATTTACTTAGTTTTAGCTGCCATCTTACTCTGTGTTTGGAAGAGCTTAATTGTCCTAAGATTTACCTTTTTTTATGAAAGGTGTTTTATAATAGATCGATAAAAACCTCTGAGTCTGCTTTTAGGTATAAGTGTTTAATCGCTCTTGGAATATCCTTCCTAGTTATTGATCTATTCAATTTTTCTACCTTTCTTTTAGTACTTTATGATAATTTACAGTTCAAAAAGATATTTTAAACCTAAATTTTTAGTGTATTTTTACATAATTATATATAAAATGATTATAGCTTTTAAAAAAAGATTTTATTTATTTATTTGACAGAGAGAGATCACAAGTAGGCAGAGAGGCAGGCAGAAGGAGAGGGGAAAGCAGGCTCCCCGCTGACCAGAGAGCCTGATGCGGGGCTCGATCCCAGGACTCTGAGATCATGACCTGAGCCAAAGGCAGAGGCTTAACCCACTGAGCCACCCAGGAACCCCTGATTATAGCTTTTTAAAATTAAATTCACAATTGTAGTTCTTTCTTTCATTATTTTGTTTGTATTGTTTATGTATTATTATTATTCTTTTTTGTTATTATTCTTTATTTAAAACACTTTTAGAAGGAGAATTCTCTAAGTATCCTTCTTAAAACGGACTGGTTTTTTTTTTTTTTTTTTCTAATCTGGACTTCAGACAAAACAGGCTTTCAAAATAAAAAAAAAAATTTTTAATTTAAAAAGCAGGCTTTGTATTACTTTTTAAAATTTATCTTATATTTGTTTCCTGTGTTTTTTTTTTTAATCTGATGGACCTATAATTATTAATTTATTTGGGAGGGTTTCTTGTTTTCTTTTCTAAGCTACTTGGATGAATGCTGGTGTTAATGTCAACAGTCATCATTCAATTATTAAAATATACTAACAAAATATCAATACCCATTTGCTCTAAGATAATTAATGCATATATGTGGTACTCAGTGACAAAGCTCATGATGAGCATTATTAAAAAGAAATTTGATCACTTCTCAATTCATTACTGGATTTGAATTTTCCTCTACAATAGAAACAAACTGTACTAGAGATGTTAAGGCCAGAAAAAAGAATTGGAAGCTTTTAGTCAAAATGTGTACATCTCTAGTTCATCCCCTTAGAAAACAATTTTTTTCCAGACAAATTATTGCATACTTACCCTAAGATCCTTGCTTGTGTTTATTTCCCACTGGCTCATATGATTTCAGAATGTTCTGAAAATAACATCATGTTATTTTCATGTATATTTATGTTCTGTTTCATGTATATTTATGTTTCATGTATATTTATGTTCTGAAAATAACACTGTAGTAATATTATGTGAAACTATTTATAGGAACTCTATAAAATTACACAGAAAACTAAGAAAATGGTAGATATTACTTGGAAAATCAAGGTACCTCCCTGCTTTCAGGAGTCAATATTATATTCATATGAGATGAAAAAAAATGTTTTCAGGCTTCTGTTGTTGAGTTTTGATTTGTAAAGAAATATGTCTCATGTTTCCAGGAATAGAGCCGAAACTTAAAATTGTCTATTTTTTCATTATACTTTACATTTACATGCTGGTTTAGAGTTTATAAAGTAGTTTGTCATGTATTAATGAACTAAGATTCTGACAATTCTAAGAATAAGGGAAATGAGGTGTGCCTGCCGTTGTATATAGGAGAAAGTTGAGATTGGAAAAGGAGGGACACAGCTCTGAGATCAGTGTTCTAACTCCACCTGTGCTACCCACAGATGGACAGGTAGGTCTTTTATAAGAGTGGCTTAAGACACTTCAAATGTGGAAGGACTTATAGCCGCAGCATAATGTAACCTATCTACACTGGTACTCAAATCACTACTGCTTATGTGGTAATTACTATTACAATAGGCAGATGATAAGATGCCTGGTGTGGTGGTGCAGTAATTTGTTTGAGCCTCCTTTCAAAAACAGCAAAAATTGCTGATTTTCTAATACATAGAATTTGAAAAGGGGTAATCACCTCGGATATATTTTTGGAGCACAATTGCTAAGCCTCTTAAATAAAAATTCAGTTTTAATTACTCCATCGGATTTGTCTAGCAGCCGTTAGCTGAGTGTTCTCTATTTAACAATCCAAATGTAATTCAACTGGTTTTGAGAGATTAAGTGTACTTGTCTAACTTGATTTCTGACTTCCTTGCAGTACCTCCACCCCCCAAAGGAGGGAGTTCTTTTACTTTCTTATGAGCTCAGAATATGAGGAACTTGGGAATTTTCATTGCACTAAATTTTTTCAGATTTTATAGTTTGCCATACTATTGGAATGGGAATTATGTTAGTGGCATTGTATTAAGTGTTAAAGGATCATGTATATTTATGTATCTGTATGTATATATTATCTGTCCAAATGTTTTGTTAAGGGGTCTGTGATTCTAAAAAAATAATAATAATAAAATAAATTAATGAATTAATGAAAAAAGGAATCTGTGATTCTATCATGTTTCTGTCAACCAATTAAAAAAAATACAAAATCCACCTCAAAATCACTTTGTTTCTTGCCTGTTTCAGTTCAGATTCATGATTACAATCAATCTTTATGTTGCACGCACTCTGTGATGGCTCTGGGAGAGTCACCTTCCCTGGCATCTCTGTTTTTCCATATGAAAACTTGGTGTGGTTGGTGTTGTAGGAAACCCAGTTTAGAAAGGTGGGCAGCTGAGAGTCAAAGTCACATATTCGTTACAAAAAATGACAAGTCAAATACATACTTGAGTCAGAATTACAAACTGTACTTGGTAAGTAAAACATCATGATCTTTTTAAGGGAAAAAACAAACAAACAAACAAAAGGAAAGCGTGTGGCTTTTGCAGCTTCATCTGCACTCGTGGGGTGTTTTGGATTTGGTTTCCTGGTTGTGGTCTAGAGTTTTGTCCCAGCGGCCTCCAGGCCTCACCACTGGGGCCAGGTCTAAGCAGGCTGTTGTATCAGTTCTAACACTGCTGGGTCTTTCTGTTCTGTTTCTGGTCCGTGCTGATTTAAAACTATAGCTTGAATAGGTTTTAAGACTTAAAAAAAAATCATTTAAGCTATCAGAATAGTATTTGGGTTTTGGAGAGGTAAAATAAGAAAGGTCCAAAGTAACTGGAAATTCCTGCCTATTGCTTTGTTTCCTACGGCATAAACATAATTTGTATCTGTGAATGTATCCATTCTACTCAGTGTGACACTTAGAACAAGAATCCACCTTCTTACCACCAGTGTAAGAAAGTTATCTCCTAGATTATCACTATTACTAGATCCAACTTAAAAAAAAAATGTGGCCAGTCTTTTTTGGTGAAAATGGCACATCTTTCTATTATTCTGATTGTGGTGAGATTAATCAATTTTCATGAGTTTCTTGGCCATTTGTATTCTTACTTTTTTGTTACTTGTATTTTGTTTGGGGATGATGGCTTTACTTTATTGGTATTTAGGAATTCATTTTAAATTAGGGTTATAAATCTATATCCTGTTGCATAAGTTGCAGATATGTTTTGCCAGTATGTAACATAAGCATTAATTCCGAATATGCCATTCCACTGACAGAAGTTTATGTGTTCACATCTGTCTACTTTTTCTTTTCTAACCTCTGGGATTCCTCATTATGTAAAGCTCTTAAGCATAGTGCCTGGAACTACAGAGCAATGCAAAATCATTAGCAGTTATTATTCTCTTTCGCTTTCAATGAAATTATCCTGAATTAGAGTGGAGGGCTTCATTTTAGCACCAAATCTTTCTAAAGGCAGGTTCTGTAAATGCAGGGAGAGAGAAACTCTTCTACACACATGTAGTTTAAAATTAATAGTCTAAGGAACGGTTAGTTTCCCACAATTATTTCTGTTTATTTTAGTCTGTTGATAGCAGGGGGGGATTCTCTGTATCTCTAATAGGAAGAATGATGTCCAAGGACAATTTTAATTTTACGAGGTTTGGGGGGGGAGATTCGTCTATCTTGCATTGTTTTTCCATCAAATCTCAACTAAAATTTTCTATCACTTTTAGTTCCCCAAGTGATATAATTTAGATGCTCTGGCATCATTATGAATTTATTAATTTTCTTTTTTTTCTTATGATTATATTCTGGTATTTTAGAGAATTTAGGGGAAGTTTTGGTAAACATTCAATCTTCAGTCTCGAAGTAGAGATTCAATTTCTTGCTTTCATAGATAAAAATCTTACTTTAGTTTTTTTTATTATGAGGAGATGTAAAAGGTACAACTATTTATTGATGATAAACACATTTCAAAATATATAACTCAGAAAAATGAAAATAAAAAGAAAGAAGGTTTGGCAACATTTATGATATACACATTGATGTAGAATATAAACAAGAAATATAGAAAGCCACAAAATGAGTCCCATTCTTTATTGAAGATATGTAACATTCACCAAAATAAAATATAGAGCAATGTTTTTTATATTGTATAATTCATGATAAAAAATTCTAAGAAATAAAAGAAAAATTTACAAAAATTGTGAAAGTGAAACTTTATCACATAGCACTAATATTTAAATCAGTTGAGTTAGATGATTAAGATACAAAATGTATGATAGTTGTCTTTCTCTTATGAGGAAGTGGAGATGCAACATGGGGGGTTCGGGGGGTAGGAAAGAAGAAAAGAAACAAGATGGGATCGGGAGGGAGACAAACCATAAGGGACTCTTAATCTCACAAAACAAACTGAGGGGTGCTGGGGGGAGAGGGCTCGGGAGAGGGGGGTGGGGTAATGGACATTGGGGAGGGCGTGTGCTATGGTTAGTGCTGTGAAGTGTGTAAACCTGGCGATTCACAGACATGTACCCCTGGGGATAAAAATACTTTATATGTTTATAAAAAATTAAAAAATTTAAAAAAAATTTTTAAAAAGATACAAAATGTAGGAGATCTGAATAATATTATAATATCATACTTCCTTTCTGAGAATGCATATTTATTTTTAATCACTTGATGGAAAAATGAAATTTATTAGATTATAAACTATGCTTTCATATAATTTATTTAGGAGAAATGTAGACTTGTTTACTGACCATGTGATAGAAATAAAACAAAATTTATAAATTAATTTTAAAAAGAAAGAGGTCTTCTAGTACCATAATCAATATTACCTTGTGTTAAAATTTAGAAATCAAAGGAGAAAAAAAAGAATATTAACTTAAAATGTATATAGTGTGAACATAACCACTAATAGAAATACATGCTAGTCTTAAATTATGAGATTATGAGGTAGGATGAATGACAATAAGAGAAAAATCTCACTCAGACTCTTAAAACTGGAATAGCAAAAAGCCTAAAATAATATTATAAAGTATTTAGTAAGAATTTTAACTGAAATTAATAGTATTAAGAATAAAATTAGAAGTACTATGTATTTACTTACAAATCTGTTTCTAATATAAATAAATATATATTCACATGTCAGACCAATATTTTAAAAAAAGAAAGAAAACATAAAAAATATTTGGGAAAATAATATCGATATTGTTATAGGTACAGAAGATATTTATATTTTATTTTTTTAATAATGATATTTTATTAAAATAATTAAAAATCTTTATGTAAAAATCTCTGTTCCAGAAAAAATTACCTAATTAGATCAAAAGAATGAGAAAAGCAATTACATAGAAATTTATTAAACAAAGAAGAATGTCAGGAACAGGGAGGAGTAGGAGATACCAGCCTTAGTCCTAGAAAAACAACTGGACAGTTACTTATAAAGGTAAATATCCCTGGGAGGGCTCAAGTGTTCAATTAAAAACAACAGTCAGGTGCCTGGGTGGCTCAGTCAGTTAAAGCCTCTGCCTTCGGCTCAGGTCATGGTCCCGGGGTCCTGGAATCAAGCCCTGCATCGGGCTCTCCGCCCAGCGGGGAGCCTGCTTCTCCCTCTCCCTCTACCTGCCGCTCTGCCTGCTTGTGATCTCTATCCCTCTGTCCAATAAACAAATAAAATCTTAAAAAACAACAACAACAACAAAAACAGTCACCCACTGCATTCAGTAACAAAGAAAAGTCACCTGAAAGACAAAACAGACGAGTACGCAAAAACCTTGGAATTTGCATGACATTTCAGGAGGTGTCCAAGAACAAATTTAGTGTATCATTTTATCATTAATTAACAGACAGGATGTATAATATTCACAAATATACCACAAACGTAACTATATTGAGGTAAATTTGCAAGAAAATCGTTGAAGAAAGACATGATTAATATTTTTCAAGTTTTCTAAAGGGTATCAGAGACCAGATATTAAAGAAGCATATGATTAGACAAATGATATTCATTGTATTAATTATGTATCCAAAAAAGCCATGTCTGTTTTTTTGTGTTTGCCCCTTAGGATGCACCTTCCTCTTGCATCTTGCCCTTTAGGAGGGGAACCAGAATATGGACTTTATTTGCGGAGCTTTCTTACCCAGTGATTTCCGGTTGGGTTTAGCCAATAAGAAGTGCTGGCAGGGAAAGGAGAGCCTTAGTATGTATTGCCTTAACCCTTCCCAGCATACTCACCTCAAGTTGGCTTTGAACCCCAAATGGATGCAGCTCACTTCTATCTGAGGATGGCAAGGCTTCCCACTACCATTTCCCAATACCCACTCTTCTTTGCGTAATCGTTAGTATGTAAAAATTCTTCACAATGTCTTCTTCTAAGCGTGTCATCTGCTTCCTATTACAACCCTGACAGATTCAAGGAAAATTCTCTATAAATAAATTTATAACATTATCAAAATTTTAACCTTTTAAAACTTGTTAAAATAAATCTCCAGGAGAAAATGTGTTTTGTGTTTTTTTGAAAATGTGATGTTTATAGAAACTTAGAATTATATAGCCAGACTGGCACTATTAAATATTAAACATAAAAAACAATGATTGAAACAGTGTGGTAATAATTTAAAAATTACAAAGATAAAGGGCACAGAATGTGCCAGAAAAAAACCCTAAATGTGTCTATGTGTGTATATCTACATGGTGGAGAAGAGGAGAAACAGAGAGAGGTTATAGTATCATAGTACAATTGTTTCCAGATTTTTCCCATAATCAACATTTTAGGAAAGGCCTTTAATTTGAGTCATGCCTCCTCAACCAGTGATGAAATAGAAATAAGAGAATAGAGAAACAAATTACAGTATATAATATGATTATATTTGAAATCATGAGAAAAACACTCTGAGACTTGGGCATTCACACCATAAGAGGATGGGGACATGAAAAGAAATCTGCAAAGGAATCTGAGAGGGAAAGAAAACAAGATTTTATATCAGAATTGGTGTAAATATGCAACAATGGTAATTGTATAAATAATTTGTAATAAAGTCAGTTGAGATCATTGTAAAAAGTTGATAAAAATCAGGTTTAGGAAATAATGATAGGGAATATAATTTAAATAAATAAAATAGGTGACATGATACATTGAATATGCTTTCATTTTTATTATTCTCTGTATGTTTGCATATCAATATATTTTGTATTATATATAAATGTTAAATTATAAGGTAGATATAATAGATTAATATATGATGTTGATGTTTATGCTTTTCCATATTTTTTAAAAGATTTTATTTATTTATTTGACAGAGAGAGACACAAAGAGAGAGGGAACACAAGCAGGGGGGAGAAGGAGAGGGAGAAGCAGACTTCCTGTCAAGCAGGGAACCCGATGTCGGCCTGGATACCAGGACCCTGGGATCATGACCTGAGCCGAAGGCAGCTGCTTAATGACTGAGCCACCCAGGAGCCCTATGCTTTTCTATATTTTCAGAATGACAATAAATACTCACTATTCTTATGGTGATATCATAGATGCCACAAAATACATAATTCAAAGATAAAACCCAAAACTAATTGACTAAAAATCAGGTTTTGTTCAGAAAAAGTTTCCTAGAACTATCTAGACCAGAGCAAGATATCAGAAGCCTAGAATAATGAACATTTTGAAGCCAAGTCTTAGTTAACAGGTAAATGAAAATCACAGATATTGTGTTCCTGATGTTTTACAGGGAAATTCAGTTCAAATTTTCTTTGTAATTTGGTCAGTCATTTGAAAGAGAGGAGGTTCCTTTCTTAGGACCTAACTTATTATAAATGTGTTGGGAGCAACTGATTCCTCAAAACTGTACAACAAGTTTTGAGAATTTTTTTTATTAACGTAAAACGATTTTTAGGAATCTGGTGAAGTTCGCAGCTTAATTAATTTTTGCAGTATAATCACAAATATATGACCATGATCCAATTTTCCAATATTTTGTAAATAAAACCATACCACCACCACAGAGACTTCCTCTCATGACCTGTCTCAGATGTAAATGCTCCCAAAATAACCACCATGCTGACTTCTATTATCATTGGTTAGGTTTTTTTATTTTTCCCCTTCCTGTTTGGGACTTTATGTAATGAAATCATAAAATCTGTCCTTTTTTTGGGTCACATTTCTTTCGCTCAACATTTGTTTGGAAATTTTCCAATTTGTTGTGTTTCATAGTAGCTTGTTAATTTACATTGCTCTGTAGTATTCTGCTGTATGGATATACCAACATTTGTTTATCCATTCTGTTGTAGATGTTGGTCCCGGCATAGAGTTTTAATAATTTGCACTGCTGTGAACCTCCTTGCCCATGTCTTTGGTGAACTTATGTACACATTTCTGTTGAGTATATTCCTAAAGCGGAATTGTTGGGCCATAAGACATGTATTTTCACCATCAGCAGATACTGCCAGTTTTCTCGTGTTTCTATGAGATTGTGACCTCATCAGCAGAATATGGCAGTGTTTTAGTTCTTCTGTGGGCATAGAGGGGTAGCATATTGTTTTAATTTGCATTTACCTGGTGATGAATGTGGTTAAGGAGATTATCCTGTTTATAGGATAATCTGTATCTTCTTTCATGCGGTACCTGTTCAAGTCTGAGGAATTTACCTCTTGGGTTTCCTCTTACTCATTTATCGATTTGAACATGCCTTGTGGATATGATATATACATTTTTTTCCTCTAAAATGTGGTTTTCTTACTTGCTCTCTTGAGGGTATCGTTGGAAGTACATGGATTCTTCATTTTAATAAAGTCCCATTTATCAATTTTTAAATAAATAGGCTTTGGGGTACCCCTTAAATATTCTTTCCCTGCCTAACAATCATAGAAATATTCTATATTTTTATCCAGAAGTTTATTAATACCCATATCTAGAAATAATGCTTAGGTATGAAATCTGTTTATATTCACTTTTTTTTATGATACAAGAGAGGGATTGAGATGCATTTTTTTCCATGTGACTATTCTATATCTCAGTCCATTGTTTTGTTTTGTTTTGTTTTTTAAGATTTTATTTATTTATTTGACAGACAGAGATTACAAGTAGGCAAGAGAGGCAGGCAGGGAGAGAGAGGAGGAAGCAGTCTCTCCGCAGAACAGAGAGCCCAACGTGGGGCTCGATCCCAGGACCCTGGGATCATGACCTGAGCCGAAAGCAGAGGCTTTAACCCACTGAGCCACCCAGGTGCCCCCAGTCCATTGTTTTTTAAAGTATTCATTTAATACTCAGATATAGATGTATATACACAAAGATCTCTATTTCTATCGATCTATTTTTGTGTATATATGCATATATATGCATCTTTATGTTTGTGTATATGGATATACAAAGTTCATACACATACACATGTATGCATATTAGCATATATATGAATATCCAGACATCCATATATAGCTTATTTCTTACTAATTATGAATAAGAGGTTATTCTTCTCATTACTATAAGATGCACATTTTTAAGTTACAAAGTAGTTAATTACTGATGAATAAATTTATTTACTAACAGGGTAGAATAAACACTACTCTGTTACCTTTTATAGATTTTGAGTGTTTGAGTATTTTAATCTTTGCCACTGCCGTGTACACTTGATGGGACAGATGTATTGAACATGCTGAGGAGATGACTCTGGCCCATTAGAAGTCCTATGACATCTAAGACCATACAAGAGAAAGCCAAGGGTCTAATGTGTTCACTGGACCCTGATTCCTCTGTTCTAATCTCATTGGTTGTAACATGAAATGCTAAATTACTTATTTCGTAATAATAATGAGCACACTTAGGAATTCAACCAGGACAGTAGGTACAGTGAAGTGAGTATAAGCACACATAGTGCACCAGAGTTTTCAAAGGTGTTAATGAGTGACAGACTATTGCTTTCTTTACAGTGTTTGACTTTGAAGAATCGTAGACGCAGACAAGTCAAGGCAAACATTAATTATTCTAGCAGTGGAACAAAAGTTAATATTAGGATTTGGGTCTTAGTCGTTGAACTTCACTAACCTCTAATGCCTTTTCAAGCTAAGAACATGTAAATAACATTACACTGAAAAATGTAAGCCTCAAAATTAGAGAATGAGGTAAGTTATTGTAACATTATTGTAACATTACCATTTCATAGAAAGTGAGGCTTAAAGGAAAATAAGCATACTTTGAAAATATTTATTCAGGACTATCAAATATTCACCAAGTGGCAAGACAGTTGCTTATATAGTCACTGCAATGTTGAAGGAAGGTCAATGTAAAAGGATTTTTGAAATTGTAATTATTTGAATTTTGGACCATGACAATGTTTCTTATGATTACAAATAATACTCTTCAAAATCATATAGATATAACAAGGTCAAGATAAAAGTCAATATTTTTGTACATCAACAGTTAATTGCTTTTGCCTGTACTCTATTCTTATTTCAGTCTTATTATTAAGCTCTGATTAGAAAGCATAATTCATATCCATCTTGAATTATATCTTGCACTTAAACATCTACATCAGTACGTTCTTTCTTTCTTTCTTTTTCTCTATTTAATAGGCTACATGTTAAAGAGGTGTCTCTTGATGGAAACACACCTATTCATTTTGAAAGGTGACTTTCTTGACAATATCAGAAAAATAAAAGACTCTCATCATACATGAATTTCAGACCTTATTGTATTATCTTTCTCAATACTTTATCAATCTGACCTTACTCATCCTGACAATGTCTCATTTTTTGTGTAAAATAGAAAGAATAATAATGATATATTTTCCATAGATTGAAGAGCGCTATGAATCCTTTTGTAAAATTTTCAGCAAAACATACAATAAACTAACACCATGAATAATTCACCACTGATTCCAAAATATGTCCCATGTAGACTTTACTAGTGAGTTCTCTTACTCTATATAAATGTTATTCTTCATTCTATTCATTATTCTTTTTAAAGATTTTATTTACTTATTTGACAGAGATTACAAGTAGGCAGAGAGGCAGGCAGAGAGAGAAGAGGAAGCAGGCTGCCCACTGAGCAGGGAGCCCGATGCAGGGCTCGATCCCAGGACCTGGGGTCATGACCTGAGCCGAAGGCAGAGGCTTCAACCCACTGAGCCACCCAGGCATCCCCATTATTTTTTATTCTATTAAGTATATTTCAGTCTTATGAATGTTATTACCAGAACATATATTGTTGAAAAATATTTTATTGAGGTATAATTGACATATAGCACTATATAAGCTTAACCTATACAGCATAATGATTCAATTTACATACATTATAAAATGATTACCATAGTAGGCTTACTTAATATTCATCATCTCATAGAGATACAAAAAAAAAAAAAAGAAAGAAAGAAAAAGACTGTTTTTTTTCCTTGTATTGAGAACTCTTAGGATTTCTTAACTTTCAAATGTACCATGCAGTTGTACTAACTGTAGTCATCACATTGTATATTGTATCTCTAGCACTTTTTTATCTTATAAATGAAAATTTGTACCTTTCACACCCTTCATCCATTTTGCTTCCCCACCCCCCCCCCCAACTCCAATAACCACAAATTTGATCCCTTGGGGTTTGATTGTTTTAGAAGGCACATATAAGTGAGATCATATAAAATTTGTCTTTTTTTTACTTCTTTCACTTAACATAATGCCTCCAAGGCCCATCCATGTTGTTGTAAATGGCGGGATTTCCATCTTTTTCATGGCTGACTAGTATTCTATTGTATGTATATGTGTGTGTGTAGCTAGCTAGCCCATATCTTTATCCATTCATTCATTGATGAGTACATAGACTGTTTCCATGTGAATAATGCCATTATAACCATGGGGTGCAGATTTTTTTTGAATTCCTGTTTTTGGTTTCTTTTGGTAAATATCCAGTAGTAGAATTACTGGATCATATGGTAGTTCATTTGATTATTTAAGGAGCCACCATAATGTTTTCTACAGTGGCTGCTCTAGTTTATGTTCTCACCAACAGTGCACAAGATACCCTTTCTCCACATCTCACCAGCATTTGTTAGCTCTTGTCTTTTTGATAATAACCGTTCTAACAGCTGTGAGGTGGTAAACCATTGTGGTTTTAATTTGCATTTCTTTGATGATTAATGATGTTGAGGACCTTTCCATGTACCTGTTGTACACCATATATCTTCTTTGGGAAAATATCTATTCATATTCTTTGCCCAGTTTCTAAGTGGATTAAAATATTTATTTATTTATTTATTTATTTATTTATTTATTTATTTTGCTATTGAGTTCTATGAGTTCCTTATATACTTTGGATATTAACCCCTTACCAGCTATATGGTTTGCAAATATTTTTTCCCATTCCATAGGTTGTCTTTTTATTTTGTTAACTGAGTCCTTTTTCTTAACATTTTTTATATACAATCTTATATTCACTCCTTGCAAAACGTTGGCTTTTAATTTTAATGAAATATATTTTCAGATCTTCTATTATAGTTTTCAAATTCTATGACACAATAATTTGGCTTCAATGTCTATGACACATTCTCTCTAACTCCCTGTCATAATCCATGCATGCAGGTAAAAGACACTTACTGAACATACTATATGTCCTGGACAAAGATGTAGGCATACTGGGCTCAAGAATGAGCCCACCAAACAAGCTCTGGTTCTCCTAGGGCTGATGTCCCTTGAGGAGAAGCAATAATATTAATAAAATAAGAAAATAAGAAAGAGCCTAATTTTATATTTTGAGAAGTTCTAGAAAGGTAACCAAATACGTTAATAAAATAGAAAAAGAGAGAAGGAAAAGAAGCCTCTCTGAGGTGATATTTGAGTTGAAATCCAAGTAACAGGGGTGCCTGGGTAGCTCAGTTGGTAAGCATCTGCCTTCATTTAGCTCAGGTCATGATCCCAGAGTCCTGGGATCAAGTCCCACATGGGGCTCCTT
>PISX010025041.1:0-26791 GCA_004024625.1 Mellivora capensis
ATTCTATTTTTTAAATAGCATTTCACTATATGGCCTTCCACAGCAGTCAATTGCATGGCAAGATACTCTATAGTTTGTTTGTTTTTTTATCCTTCCTAAAATCTCTACTTCAACTGGGTAAAGAAAATCAAGTGAAATTATTTCTTTTTAGAATTTTCAAAGATATAAACTTTTTTGAATAAAAATATTTATATACATTTTTACTTTGAAAAAATTGTTTTTATGGGAAAACATAAAATTTATTGGGAAGGATGAAAAAATATCAGACCTTGAAATGAAACCTCCAAGAATCTTTAAAAGTCAAATTCAAACAAATATGAGCTCAAAGATAGTAAAATTTTTCTGTAAACTGAATGTTGGCATGGGAACATGATTGAAATGCAATTTTTTAAATTTATAAATTCACTCTTAAGACTGGATTGAAAGGGGGCCTAGGTTACCACAAATTTCTTTCCCTGACTTTAACTTGGACAGAATGTTAATTATAGGAGGATGACTTTTATAGATTTTTTTTTTCATACACTTTAGTGAGGGAAGCATTGTAACCACCCTTGTAACACATTCTAGTGGCTTAGGACACTTAGGAAGTGCTTACCTTTTCCTGCAATTAATCTTATTCCTTCTTGTCCTCTATTCAATGAATAGAGAGAAAAACTATTCACTGTGACTATACAAGATGTTTTTCATATAACCTAAAACTAAGCTTTGTTTTTCCAAGCTTTTTCTTTCTTATTATTGAATAAACTCACTTCTGTTTACTCATTCTCTATTATACATTTAAAATAAAGTTTAATTATTTTTCTTCTCATGTAGGCCTGCTCCAATTTCTTTAGATCGCATATCAACTTTCATTCATGTTTTCATTTATAGGGCATAACACTTGAACTTTCTTTGCCAAGGGATACATTTCTCTACCTTAGAGGTTGAGCTATTTTTGAAACGCCAAGAGTAACTGAGTAACTGAAAGGAGACAACTCTGTAATTTACTATAATCTGTTCATGTTAATTAAATTTGGAATATCAGAGGAGAATAATATTTCTTCAAACTACTTTGAGATGACAGAAAGCAGAACAGTATATAGTATCTTTGCGACCGTCTTTCAATAGAACCATTTCAGTAGAACACTAAACTGTCCTCAGATAGTGCTTCAATCCAAAGGACAATCTTTGAGTGTTTGCAATGCAAAATTGTTTTTATATCTGTTATCACAGAGATTATTCATGCATAATGCATAAAAATACATACATAGATTATTCAGTGAATATTTTGTCACATCTAAGGGATTAAATTAACTTTGGGTCTCGCGGTTTAATACTTAATAGCATAATAAAGGAAATAAAGTTTATAAAAAATGCTAACATGGATGCATCACACAGGCACTATATAATTGCCATTGTCATTCTTAAGTGAGGAAATGGCATTCAGAGTACACTAAAGAAAGCTTTTTAAAAGTTTGAGTTATTAAATATAATTAAGTTCTTACCTCCCACAGGTAAAATAGGAATGCATGATAAAGAAGAGCATTATAGGAGGGCATAGACACAGAAAGGCTAGACTCTTCTGAAGTTCCAGGACCCTGGTATCATGACCTGGGCTGAAGGCAGGTGCTTAATGACTGAACTATACAGGTGCCTCACAACTATGAAAGTTCTAAGAGCATTTTTTCACAGAAACAGAACAAGCAGTTCTAAAATTTGTATGGAGATACACAAGACTCAAGGAGCCAAAGCTTGGGAAAAACAAACAAAGCTGGAGGCAACACACTTCCTGATTTCAATCTATATTAGAGAGCTATAGTAGTAAAAACAATATGGTATTGACACAAAAACATAGGTCAATGGAACAAAGTAGAGAACCAGAAATAAACCCATATATAGATGGTCAATTAATTTACAACAAAGGAGCCAACAACATACAATGGAAAAAGGACAGTCTCATCAATAAATGGTGCTGGGAAATCAGGATGACCACATGCAAAAGGATGAAACTGGACAATTATCTTATACCATACACAAAAATTAACTTAGAATTGATTAAATGCTTGACCATAAGACATGAAACCACAAAACTTCTAGAAGAAAACAAGCAGTAAGGTCTTTGACATAAGTTTTGGCAATGATTTTTTTTTTTTTTTTGATCTGCCACCAACAGCAAAGGAAACAAAAGCCAAAATAAACAAATGAGATGACATCAAACTAAAAAGCATCCACATGGCAAAGAAAACCTTCAGCAATGGGAAAGGCAACCTATAGAATGGGAGAAAATTTATAATAAATATAATATAATAAAAACATAATAAAACTTATTTATTAAAATATAATAAATGCAGAAATTTATCTGATAAGGGTTTAATATTTCATATATATGAAGAACTCATAATTCAGTAGCAAAAAAAACAAACAATCCAATTAAAAAGCAGTTGGCAGGGGGGCACCTGGGTGGCTCCGTGGGTTAAAGCCTCTGCCTTCGGCTCAAGTCATAATCAAGTCATGATCCCAGGGTCCTGCATCAGGCTCTTTGCTCAGCAGGGAGCCTGCTTCCTCCTCTCCCTCTGCCTGCCTCTCTGCCTACTTGTGATCTCTGTCTGTCAAATAAATAAAATCTTAAAAAAAAAAAGCAGTCAGGGGAGCTTAATAGATATTTATGCAAAGAATACACAGTTGAACAATAGGTATGTGCAAAAATGTTCAACACTACTAATTATTAGGGAAATGCAAGTCAAAATCATACTAAGATTATCACCTCACACCTATTAGAATGGCTATTATCAAAAAGATAAGTGTTGGCAAGGATACAAAGAAAAGGGAACCCTTAAGCACTGTTGGTGGGGATCTAAGTTGGCACAACCACTATGCAAAATGTGTAGAGATTCCTCAAAAATTAAAAACTGAACTACTGTATGATCCAGCAATTCCACTCCTCGGTATTTATCTGAAGGAAATGAAAACATTACTTCAAAAAGATATCTGCCCCTTTATGTTTATTGCAGCATTATTTACAAAAGCTGAGACATGGAAACAACCTAAATATCTATGGACCTATAAGTGAATAAAGAAAATGTAGTGTGTTTGTGTGTATATATACAGATACATATATATGTATATACACACACACACATGCATAAAATGAATATTATTTAACCATAAAAACAACAACAACAAGGAAATCTTGACATTTGTGACAACTTGAGTCGAAATTAAGGGCATTATGCTGTGTGAAATTAGTCACACAAAGACAAATACCACATCATCTCACTTACATGTGTCACCTTTAAAAAAAAAAAAAGAAAGAAAAATTATAGATACAGAAAACAGGTTGGTGGTTTCCAGAGGTGGGCAGCAGAGGGTGGGTGGGGTAGGTGAAGTTAGACAAAATGTACAAACTTACTCATTACAAAATTAATGTTGGGGATGTAACATACAGCATGACAACTGTAGTTGTGTATTCAAAATTATGTATTTGAAAGCTACCAAAAGTAAATCTTTATTTATTTATTTATTTATTTATTTATTTATTTATTTATTTATTTTTATTTGTCAGAGAGAGAGGGAGAGAGAGAGAGAGCACAGGCAGAGGCAGAGGGAGAAGCAGGCTCTCTGCCGATCAAGGAGCCCGATGTGGGACTCGATTCCAGGACGCTGGGATCATGACCTGAGCTGAAGGCAGCCACTTAACCAACTGAGCCACCCAGGCGTCCCCCAAAAGTAAATCTTAAAAGTTACCATCACAAGGAAAAAAATATAATTATATGTGGAGATGGATGTTAACTAGACTTATTGTGGTGATCATATTGCAATATCTACGTATATCGGGTCATTGTGTTGTAAACCTGAAATGAGTATGTTACACGTCAATTATATCTCAATAAAAAAAACAGATAATTGAAATTCAGAGATTAAATGACTCTCATATTTTGAAAGATAAGTTATGGTAAAGATTGAAGCCTCCCAAATTCTGATTTCTTGCTCTTTTCTCTGTTGTAATATTCACACTTACCATAAAATTGTGCATGCAGTTGTCACTGTGTGCCCTTCTTTTCAAAAAGATTAGGGGGTTGTATTAGTCTTCTATAACCATGTGACAAATCACAAAACTTTAGTATCTTAAAAGAACAAATATTTATTATAATTTTTATAGATTAGAAGCCAGGCTCAGCTAGGGTGAATTCTGTGATTTTGGCAATTAATCCATGTGTCAGCTGGATTCTATTCTCATTTGAAGAATCCACTTTCAAGTTTACTTAGTTTCGTGGGCCGAATTCATTACCTTGTGATTGTAGGGCTGAGGGTACCAACTTTCTGCTGACTCTCAGCTGGAGGCACCTGTCAGTTCCTAGAGAGAACTGTCACTTGCTCTGTGGGCCTCCCAACATGGTCACTTACTTCTTCAAAGACAGAGGAAGTTATCTTGAGTGAGTGTGTCAGAAGGACAGAAGCTTATGTAATATAATTGTGGGGTGACATAGTTCATTACCTTTGCCATATTCTATTGGTGACAAGCGCATCATAGGTACTGTCAACCCTCAAATGGAGGAAATTATGCAGACATGAGTCTTATGCAGTAGGTAAGAGGAGTAGCATAGGGTTTATCTATTGTGGATATACTCCTTCTGGTAAGATAAAAAGATTATGATTATTAATATATTATATTAATGTTACTAGAAATTATTTTGTATACCAATAGGCCAAAGGAGCTATTAAATTTAATTAAATCTAGTCTCCAATCTCATCATAATACATGGATTAAGAAATACTTTTTTAAAAAAATAATATTCATTCAAGCCATGAAATGCTAGGTACGTGAGATTCTCTGATTATGTACTATAATATTAATAGCATCCTTTCTTTCTGGGCAGTCTGAAAGGATGGAAAATTTTTGAATCTCCTGTGTTAAAGAAGTCAATAACCTCAACAATTCAGTGGGATGTTTGGCAGAAATTAAGTTGTCTAATAGATTACTATAGTTTTTATATAATTCCCATTTCAACTACAAAACAATAAAAAATGCATACTGACCCATATCCAGGTATAATTTTAAAGCTCCCTAACTAAAAAAAAAAGAAAAAAAAAAGCCCCAATCATCTTTATTTTCCTTGATGGTTTGTTTGCCTCATTTCATAAGAGTGCACATGACTTAATATTTTTCTTCTCTTCTTGCCTACAAATCTTAGTACCTTTTTTTGTTTTGTTTTGTTTTGTTTTATATTTACAATGTAACAATGACTTTTGGTTTTCAAATTATTTTTTGACAGGGTGGATGGGATCATTCAGTTCTAGGATGTATTTCTAAATCATAGTTAATTTTATATGAATCCATTTTAGAAAACAGAAAAAAGAAGTATATTGAAGGTGTCCAAATACTCCCTATAATATCCCTATAATTGGAAAAAAGAAATGTTAAAAAAATTTCAGGAAAAACATTCCTTGTGAAATTTTCTTGCCATTGCATGAACTAATACATTTTCTATTCGGAAACTGAGAGCATTAAATAGTTTAAAATTTAATTTGATTATTTTAATTAAGGTTATAGAACAACTTGAATTTAAATTATATTTTATGAATATTTTATTGAATCAATAAATATGCTAAGATATATAATGTGTTTTTATATTCCTTGATATTAAGAAGAATCAACAGAGGTACATTTATTCATCTAGAATATGCAATATTCAAAAGTGATTCCAACTAACACAAAATCAAAAAATGCTCTATCCAATGTAAAACATAGGCATGGAAATTAATGTTAAAATGGACCGGGCTGTAACCTCTTCACAAATGTTTTCATGAAGTAAAAATGAGAATGTTTTAACACATTTTTATAAAAATTTACACTCCATAATTCAAAATGTAGTAGAATGTATTTGGCAACCAGTCTCAAATATGCATTAATATGACTTGGGGGAATTTGAGTATAGTAGAGGAAATTAATATACTTAAGCCCTCTCCATTGATTTTAATATATTTTCCAATCAATAAAGGAGATTATTAACTAAAATCCTATAAGAATTGTAAGGTCTTTTGTTTGTTTGTTTTGTTGTTGTTGTTGTTGTTTTTAGAGAGAGGGAGAGAGAGGATTTTAAGTAGGCTCCGTGCCCAGTGGAGTCTAACATAGGCTAGATCTCACCACCCTGAGATTATGACCTGAGCTGAAGTCAAGAGTTGGATGCTTAACTGACTGAGGCACTCAGGTACCCCTAATAAGATATTTTTTAACAGTACATCTTTTCCCATCCTTTCCATTCAATTTCATTTCCTTCCAGCAGGAAGACTCAGCAAACATGGAAGTTCTCCCCTTCTCACCCCTCACAGTATGTAAGGAATTACCAGGGATCAAAAAAATTGAAATTCTCCTCTAGACCACTTCAATATTCCCTCTCTAATAACTTCCAGCAATATTAACCAGTTCACCTCCCTGCCCCCACTGAGGTATTTCAGTAACAACTGCTCCTTTCTTCTGAAATAGTACTCATTTTATTAGTCATGGAGCTGCAATTATGGTCCCAGTCATCTTTTCTGCCTTACTCCCACCATGCTCTCAATTGCACCTTATCACCCTTCAACTTCTAAATGCATTTTCTTCTTATATTATGCCATGTGTTTCCAAGGGTTCATGTTCTTGAACCTCTGTTTCCTCTGCTTTCTCTGGTCTTTGCTTGGAATTGCAACATCTATTCATCTTTTAGAGCTCAGCACAAGACTGGTTGGTCCCCTGTGGGTGTATTTCCATGATCTAAGGGCAGAGATAGGTGGTCCTTCTCTTTGCTATTTTTAAATATTACTCTTTGTATTTTATAAAACTTACATATATTTTCCCACTAAACTTTAATGTTGTAAAGGACATTAACTTCCACTGTATTGTACTAATGTTATATACTAAGATCTTGCTAATAACTTCTACCACTTTAAATCCCTGATGAAGAACAAAATAATTTGGTAGAAAGCAAATTAGATATATAAAAACAAAGAGGATAGACTGCAAAAATTCCATGATATTGTTTTCCTTGTGACAAATGGAAATGAAGGTAATGGCTTTGCCAAGGAGTTGCCTAGTATATTCTATGCAATAAAAAAACCCAAAAAACAAAAAGAAAAACAAAAAAAAAACATTGCAAAATACAAAATCAGTTACTAACATATATAAAAAATCTCAATATTTCTTAGTTCTTTTTCCTTTTATTTATTAAAAATGGGCAATATTGGTTATGTTGTCTAATTCTTCTATAAAATGCTATTTGTATTAAAAGTAAAGTTTCACTTACCTATACTAGTTCTTAATACAGTATTCATAATAAAATAAAAAACTGGATTAAATGAATGAATGGACAAAAACTCTTGCATGTGAACCATGTACAACAGAAATAGTCTAAG
Source organism: Mellivora capensis (assembly GCA_004024625.1). NCBI lineage: Eukaryota > Metazoa > Chordata > Mammalia > Carnivora > Mustelidae > Mellivora > Mellivora capensis. Next base: position 7,369 of record PISX010025041.1, read on the forward strand.
CTGAACCAAACAAGGATCTTTCATGCCTTATAATTTCTAACACTATTTTTCCCAGAAAAACATTTAACAAGCTAAAAATTGAGGAGATCCCAATATGAGTTTCTTATCCAAAGTTTTAAAATTATAACTTTAAAGGTGAATCTTGAGACATGAGACAAAATGAAAAGACCCCTATTAAATGAGTTTAAAACACTCCTTGATATATTTCATTTTATATCATGTTTCATACTTAACACACTACATTTTCTGATCCCACATATATTATATTCATATCAAAATAGTTTTCCTCCTTTCTTTACTTTTCAGAACTTGTATCCTTCTCTACCTGTCTTTCTTGTTGATGTGGGAAACTTCTACTTATCCTTCAAGATTTGGTTAATAATACTGTCTGTATTTTTATTTTGTATTCCATCTATGCCCTCCAAAATAATTCTAGTAGACTGTACTGTATTTCTAATTCTTAATTTAATGATTTATATCTAAAATTGAGATATAAATTCTTTCAAAGTAAGGACATATTATTTCCTATTTACATTTGTTTAATGTCTATCACATGTTCCTAAAACAAGTTGTCTACCAAAAGTATGTGATGAATGAATAAATTAATATATAGATAGAAAATACATAGAAACCTCCTATTACTTTATTTTTTTTGAAGATTTTATTCATTTATTTGACATAGAGAGACACAGCAAGAGAGGGAACACAAGCAGGGGGAATAGGAGATGGAGAAGCTGGCTCTCCGCTGAGCAGGGAGCCTAATGTGGGGTTCAACCCCAGGGCTCTGGGATCATGACTTGTGCTGAAGGCAGAGGCTTAATGACTGAGGCACCCAGGTGCCCCCTATTACTTTATTTTTAACTATATGGGTTTGTTTTTGGTTTTGGTTTTGGCTTCGGAACATGGCTGAATGCTTTCAACTTAAGGACATATATACTATCATCTAGTTTGAAAAAGTTATGTAGAAAATGATATCATTTACATTTCAAGTTCTCAATGAATATTCACTCAATCAACAGTTTTTTATTCATTTCTTATTACATGCCAGATACTGTTCATAGTGCTGATACAGTGCAGAAAAAAATTGAATTAATCTGTTGCCTTGACAGCTCACAACTTTTGAGCTAGAGGAAGGACATGTGTGTATGTGTGTGTGTAAAAATAAAGTATATCTAGGGCACCTGAGTGACTCAATTGGTTGGGTATCTGCCCTCCACTCAGGTCATGATCCCAGGGTCCTGGGATAGAGCCCTGCATTAGCCTCTCTGCTCAGTGGGGAGCCTGCTTCTCTTTCTGCCTCTGCCTCTTCCCTCTGCTAGTGCTCTCTCTCTCTCTTTCTCTAATAAATAAATAAAAAATCTTTCTTTTTATTTTTTTTAAAGATTTTATTCATTTATTTGACAGAGAGAGAGATCACAATTAGGCAGAGAGGCAGGTGGAGAGAGAGCGGGAAGCAGGCTCCTGGCTGAGCAGAGAGCCCAATGTGGGGCTCGATCCCAGGACCCTGAGATCATGACCCGAGCTGAAGGCAGTGGCTTAATCCACTGAGCCACCCAGGCGGCCTTTTTTTTTTAAGATTTTATTTATTTATTTGACAGAGAGAGAGATCACAAGTAGGCAAAGAGGCAGGTGGAGAGAGAGGGGGAAGCAGGCTCCCGGCTGAGCAGAGAGCCATAAATAAAAAATCTTAAAGAAAAAAAAAAGAATGTCTGTTAAGACCTCTTTGAAGTTCAACGGAGTCCAAATTTTAAGGAATCGATTGAGTGAAACTTATGGAAATTAATGCATTAAAAACATTAAAAACAGGGTATCAGAAAAAATAGATTCTGTGATGCAAACATGTTTCATATGTTTGAATAACAGCAAGCAGTTTACTGTGGCTAAAATAGAGCAAATTGGAAATAAAATAGAAGATATAGTGGAGTTGTAGGAATAGTTTAAGAGTAGTAGGACTCTGGAAGTACTAGAAGATGCAATGTAGGATTTAGTACACCATAAAAATGCTTCGTCTTTTGCTTTGAGTGAGATAGGAAAACTTTGGAAGCTGAAGATCTAAGAATTGAAGTGATCTGATCTCTATTTTTTTTAAAGATTTTATTTATTTGACAGACAGAGATCACAAGTAGGCAGAGAGGCAGGCAGAGAGAGGAGGAAGCAGGCTCTCCGCTGAGCAGAGAGCCTAATGTAGGGCTCCATCCCAGGACCCTGGGATCATGACCTGAGCCCAAGGCAGAGGCTTTAACCCACTGAGCCACCCAGGTGCCCCAATGATCTCCATTTTTTAAAGACTCCTCTCATTGCTTTGTTGATTAATGACTGTAAAGGGATAGGGCCAGAAATGTAGAAACCATCTAGAAACAGCCTTCATTAATCGATAGAGTGACAACAGTTGATGGACTGAGGTTGTGCCAGTATATTTGGTGACAAGTGACCAGATTCTGGGAATATTTTGAAGATAAAGCCAGCAAGAATTATAAATGAGTTGAATTTGAATAATTAAATAGAAAGTCATCAAGAGTAGGGGCATCTGGGTGGCTCAGTGGGTTAAAGCCTCTGCCTTGCGCTCAGGTCATTATCCCAGAGTCCTGGGATTGAGCCCCACATCTGGCTCTCTGCTCAGCAGGGAGCCTGCTTCCTCCTCTCTCTCTGCCTGCTTCCCTGCCTACTTGTGATCTCCGCCTGTCAAGTCAATAAATAAAATCTTTAAAAAAACAAGACAAAACAAACAAAAAAATAAAGTCATCAAGAGTGACTGTAAATACCATAGCACCAATTCAACAATATTTAAATCCAAGGTTTTGAAAATACATTTAATTAATGCCTATGTGCCATACTTCAAGTAAACATCAAAAGTGTAACATAGAGGTGACATTAAAGGGAAGGTATAATTTTAATTTCTTGAGGTAAAAATCAAATTTATACTAGGGTCCTTTAGTACAAGGTTTATAATATTATTTCCTGTGTACATCTACAGAATTTAAAGGCAAGACTTTGGAGGGAAATTGAAGTCGATTTTTGGAATGCTATTTAACCCAATTTATGCCTAGCTCTTCCTTATTTTTCAAGCTTTAACTTATTGTCATTTAATCAAGATAACCACAGAATAAAGCACCTTGTTATGTGCTCCTAAAGCAACTCACAATTTACCCTGTTGTGCTCCTCAACACATTGCATGGTTATTCTTTGCCTGTACTCTTTTTAGACAAAAACAAAAGTAAAGGTATTCTATCCTTTTTACCACTAACTGTTCAATATCTAACACATTGGTAAGCATACAGAAGATACTCAAAATTATTTGTGAAGGCATTTATGTTATTAATTCCACAGATATTTGTTGAGTCACTACTACAACCTAGGCATGATGTTTACATGCTGATGATTCAAACTGAAAAAGACTCCATCTTGCTTACCCTTTACACAAGGAGACAGATACTCAACCCATACAAAAGACAAATGACAGTAACATATGTAAGGCACAAGAAACATGAAAGAGGAGATAACCCTACATATGCCAGAATTTCAAGGAAATTGTGATAAAATAGGTAAAATCTGTGCTGATTCTAAAATGACTAAATACATATATATATATTTTTTTTTTCTTGATGTGACCTTGTTGGAACATATCTTTGTGTGTATATATGTGTCTGTATGTATATATGTACATACAGAATATATACTGAACAGTCATATATATGAATATATATTTGAGCATGTACATATTGATAATACAAGTCTACAAAGATCTCCTAGATTCACTCTTATTATTTCAATGTTTTTGTTGCTTTTTTTGGCTTTAACTAGTAATATCTTAAACTACAAGTATATTCATATCTGCTTTTTTACAAAATCATTAGCTTTCTATCTCCTCCTTTTCCTTATCTTGCAATTCCCCTTCCCCCCTTCCTATACCTCCTTTTTTCCTCTTCTTCTTTTCCTCCTATTTCACATTTTCTTCCATCCTTCTATATCTTTCTGTATTTTGAATAGAATTGAATATTTCCCATATAATCACCTAAACTATTGGCATGTGCAATTATTTGTACTTTCCAATGGTAAAAATGTATTTCAGATATATTAATCTAATAATTTAGTTAACAGCAATCCCAAATTCAAAAACACAGCTGAGATTTTTGCTTTATCAGAGCAAATAATCCTTTAGCTTATACTTTTTAGTCAACACAATCCTGAATACAGAAGAAAAATCAACAATAGATCAACACACAATATTATACAAAAATTAGTTGGAAACAATCAAACAGTAATAATGTGTTTCATATTTCTATATCTCAATTCATTGTTTTTCTTAATAACCTAATAAGAGCTACTACCTAGCTGTGTTGGCTTGAATGATCAATATAAAAGATGTAGAAAGGAATCCTTTGCCAATTTCCCCCCACAAAGCCTGAATATCAGTTTCTATGCTTTATAAAGTTTTTCTGAGTTGCTATTTGCAAAATCATTTGAACAAACTTGAATGAAAGCATGGACTATATTATAGAAAGTTGCTGGAAAAAAAATACAAGTTTCAGAGCATTTCTTTGGAACTCAAAAAGTATACCACTTGGTAATATCTACTTTACATGACATCATTCTCTTAACTTCTCCACTTAGTGGTCACATTCCTATTAAAATATACAAGAAGACATTAGAGAATGTTCTCTACTATAGTCAGAAAATGTGTTGACAAGCTGTTAATTGTCTCACTGTGCATTAAGGATCTACTGAAGTGTTATTCAATGGAATATTCAATGGAAAAAAATGTTCATTTTTTTCAATGGGGAAAAATTTTTAACATAAATATGGCCAAATAACTCTTCAAAAATAAGCTTAGTCTAGGTGGAAATGCCCAACACTACATTTTTTTTTTCTTTTTTGCCCAACACTACATTTTTGAAGTTGATTTCCTTTGTGGCATGAAGAGGGGTAGTATGCTAGATTAGGTCCATAATGACCACTGTCAATAACTGAATTGTCTAATAGTTTATCCTACCTACAACTAACAAGTGTGCTTGCCAAAACTTCAAAGATGTTGCCATAAGACATAACACTCCTGTGTCAAAGGCAAAAGACTCTCAGGCAAGCAGGCAGACAGAACTTCATGTTTTCACTAATTCCCCTGGTGATGCAGAGGTGTGTGAGATGGATGCTGTAAAGTGATTAAGTTTGTATTACAGCTGAAAAACCCTAATTTAAGAAAGATGCAAATGTCTAAGGAAGCTACTGGCAAATCTGCTCAGCATTTGCCCCATTAATGGAACATTATTATCCTTATTCTGGACAGCTAATAAATCTACATTCACCCTGGAGAAAGACACAATCTCCATCTTTCAGGGCTGCTTACATGCAAAAATCCTTGAAAAAATAATCTGGATAAAAAAAGCTGTCACGGGGCGCCTGGGTGGCTCAGTGGGTTAAAGCCTCTGCCTTCGGCTCAGGTCATGATCCCGGGGTCCTAGGATAAAGCCCCACATCGGGCTCTCTGCTTGGCGGGGAGCCTGCTTCCCCCTCTCTCTCTACCTGCCTCTCTGCCTGCTTGTGATCTCTGTCAAATAAATAAATAAATAAATCTTAAAAAAAAAAAAGCTGTCACAAGACAGGTGGAAATACAAGAGACCCATAGAGAATCGGCTTCCAATAATAATCACCACTACCATCACTACACACATCTATCCATCTGGCTTGCGCTCAATAAGGTATACATCTAATATAATCACACTTCTGCCCATTCATGGATGTGATATTCTCTTATCCTAAAATGCCCCCTTCCCCAAATCTCATTACTTTATTTGGGAAAAATCAATTTTATTTAAAGATTTTATTTATTTATGACAGAAAGAGAGAGAGAGAGGGAACACAAATAGGGGGAACAGCAGGCAGAGGAGAAGCAGGTTTCTTGCAGATCAGGGAGCCTGATATGGGGCTCCATCCCAGGACAATGGGATCATAAACTGAGCTGAAGGCAGATGCTTCTCGACTGAGCCACCCTGGAGACCCAAGCAAAATCAAATTTAATAAGATCCAAAGTTCAAGATAAAATGTCAGGAAAATTGGACTGCAGAATTTGAGCCTCGAATTTTTAGAGCTTGAACTAATAAATCAACACTAATAAGATAAAATTTAATAAGAAAACCTAAAGTTCTACAAGAAGCACTTGATAGGAAAGTATGACTTTGCATCATAGTATACAGTGAAAGATTAGCAATCTGAACATGTAGTTGGCAGATGAAGCAACTCAATCTTCAGCTGTATTTATTCAAATAAAATGCATAGATTGAGAAGGTTGTTTCACTGCCCTTTACTTTGCAAAATATTGTTTATTTGGTTTTAACTAAAGGCATTTCCAATTTTACATGTTTATGTTTATGCACTCTTAGAAATATTTCCTACTTCTTTCTGGAGAAAGAGACTTCTTATTACAGTGTCATATAGTTTCAGATAATATGTAAATCAACATTTTATATTATTAGTTTTCTCTTGATAAGATCTTATAATTGTGACAGAAAAATATATTAGCGGTCTCATCATTGAAATAAATTATCAATAAGCATCACTTGATGAAATTTAATTAAACCTAAATAAATAATTATTCTAAGGATACTGACTGCAGAATTTCTAATCAACAATGATTTTACTTCTTTCTAAAACTAGCCTTATAGACAAATGTTAGTCTAACAGATCTAAAAGCATATGGTATTTCACAAATTTTATCTTTTATCTTAAAATACAATACATATGAACACCACAATGACTACTATAATACATTGACATCAGGCTATCAATAAGCTATTGAAAGTGGAAAAAATCAAGCCAGTTGATATGAGATCCTACGTTAATGAGACCCCAAAACTCCAAAGATAGATACTCATCAGTCTTGTGATATATTTAGCTCATATCCACTAATTGTGCCAATGAAAAATCATTGTTTTAGAAATTCATATTTCAGTATATTAATAGCATTGTCTAATTTTATAACTTTAAATCTACATCAAAATTTTGAAACTACATAACAAGACAGAATTTAGAAAGTAAGGAAAGTGTTCATAGTTAAGCCAAAATACAAATCCTGAGAGAAATTGATGCGAAATACAAATGAAGTTAGGTACTGTTAAAAGGCAAAAAGTAAGCATATAAAGTTTTGCTATCTACATTTTATTACATAAAATTTGAAATTATCTTAGTTAAAAACAATTAAATAATATGTACATTTTAATTATAAAATATTTAAGAAAATTATAGAAAAATATGGAAGTACATATATTCTCACCATGTTTATTATCTATAATGTGTGTTGCAACTGTTTGTTTATAGGTCTCCATATTCACTGGCTTTGATGACACTGTGCCACCTGGCATATTTCAGTTTCTTATATTTATATTCATTCTCTAATATGATACCCTAAGCTCCTTCTCTCTTGTTCTTGTTCTTGCTCTGTGTGTGTGTGTGTGTGTGTGCACATGTGCCTACATGTCTATATATAGGCCATCTATAGATATTTAATTTTCCTCTTCTAACACATATATTTATATGTATTTATTTACATATATATAAATACAGAGAGATTACATATAGACAGATATAGATAATAGGTAGATGAACTGGCATGCATATTCATTCTCATACTGTGACCCTATAAAGATTAAATGAGCAGAGGATTTAAAATATAACTTTATGCATTTCAAAAATATTGTACAAATACCTCTACTGAGGAAATTCACTATAAGCTGATTTATTTTTGCTGTTGTTTTCTATTACATCATTTGCTTTAAAGGTAATTTTCAAAATATCCAGAAAATAATTATGTGCTCAAAGGGAGACCAAGAAATCTGTTTTTCTTTTTTTTAAAGATTTTATTTATTTATTTGACAGAGAAAGACACAGCAAAAGAGGGAACACAAGCAGGGGGAGTGGGAGAGGGAGAAGCAAGCTTCCCACTGAGCAGGGAGCCCGATGTGGGGCCCAATCCCAGAACCCTGGTATCATGACCTGAGCAGAAGGCAGACACTTAAGGACTGAGCCACCCAGGTGCCCCAAGAAATCTGTTTCAACACTTAAATTGCTTTTAGAGATGTATATGCTCAGTCAGCCATTCATCAATTGCATTCAATATATTCACATCATAGCTTAAGAGTATTTGAGTTCTTTCTGATTTATGTTACAAAAACACCCAGAAAGCTAACAGATGGGCGCCTGGGTGGCTCAGTCCTTAAATGTCTGCCTTTGGCTCAGGTCATGATCCTGGAATCCCAGGATTGAGCCCCACATTGAGCCTGCTTCTCCCTCTCCTTCTCCCATTGCTTGTGTTCTCTCTCTCGCTGTATCTCTCTCTGTCAAATAAATAAAATCTTAAAAAAAAAAAAAAAGCTAACAGCTTTGTTGTATGGAGAATTGAATTGTGAGTTGTCTCTTTTTTTTAAAACCAGGTTTGGATACAGTGTAGATATTGTTCCCACTTTTCCTCACCAAAGTCATAGAGATAACTTTAGCGATGGCATTAAGAGTATCTATGGAATTCCATCATGAAAAGAGAATATTACATGAGAGAATATATATGACAAATTTATATACACTTATGGTATTATGCAATACATATGTATATGCAATGCATATACAATATGGTATTATGCATATAACTGTATATATTATAGATCATAAATATATATATAATCCATGATATGTTTTTAAGTGTTAGTACCAAAAAAGATAAGTATATAACAACCCAAAAACTAAATAAAGCTTTATGGCTAGGGAAAATATCTATTTATTATATTCATACAATTTTGCATAACAGTTGATTATGGATCACTACATTTAAATGATATTCCATTACAAGAATTATTTTATCTTGTTTTACATTGAAAAGTTTATCAAAACATTAACTTTGATAAGCTGATTAATAAAAACAAGGGCAAAAAACACAAAATCTGACATTAATCTAGGACTAAATTTATGTAGAGGGAGAATCTATTAACATCTCTCTAGTCTGACTGTTAATGATTTACAACTATACCTTCACGTATAATCCATTTTACATACTTAAAACACTTAGCTGGGGAAATATCTTTATATGCTATAATGATATGTATAAATCAAGAAACTGTTCTTAGGGATTTAGTTCCTAAATAGGAAATTATTTAACAAGGGGGTTAGATAAAGTAGTTCCCTTAAGGTGCCTGGGTGGCTTAGTGGGTTAAGCGTCTGCCCTTGACTTAGGTCGTGATCCCAGAGTCCTGGGATAGAGCTCTGTGTCGGGTTCCCTGCTCAGCAGAGTCTGCCTCTGCCCCTCCGACCCACCTGTGCTCTCTCTCTCAAATAAGTAAATAAAATCTTAAAAAGAAAAAAAATAAGTAGTTTTCCTTGGAATTTTTTCTGGAATGTGTGCATTAGATGCCTCTTCTTAATATCTGTTTCTTTTAACAGTTCAAAAGAACAGAACATTTTTCTGGAATTTTTTCTGGAATGTGTGCATTAGATGCCTTTTCTTAATATGTTTCTTCTAACAGTTCAAAAAAACAGAACAGATAAGTGAATTAAGAGAGCAATTAAATGGATAGAAGTAACACAAAACAGCAGTTAGGCACATCACAGATGTGGTAAAAGTAGAAAGAAATTATGGACAAATTTCACAGTTTATAAAAAGAGGACCGTTCATATTTTTTTGTTTCTTCTATGTGATGGACACTTTGCACAAATAATTTATACATATATATGTATGCATATATGTGTATAATACACATGTGTATACATACAAATATTCAAATATTTCGATGGAAATGTGGAGGCTTTGAGTAACTTCATGACTTTGCCAAATTACACACAGCTATCAAACAAATACATTTGGCAGCAAATTTCAAATCCCACTTATAACCCCATGCTGTCTCACAAGGTTCTTGTCATTTATAATAATTCCTTAATTTTCAAAACAACTTTGCAGAATTAATTCATATATTACTATTTTATTAAAAAATGATATACATTGATATACATATATAGAATTGATATAAAAAAACAACAACTGTGAACTGTGAACTTCAGAGTCAATAATTTTTCCACTACTACAAAGCAGAATACAATCACCTCCACTGTATTCTATTGCAGAATAAAACAACCTCCCCTGTGATTTAAGCAATCCCTGTATGCACTTATAAATCAATCTCCTGCAACTTTTTAAAGAATTAATATATAGATTGTAGTGAGATTAACTGATAGATGTTCCTTTTCCCTTAACAGTTTACACTCATAATGTTAGGGTCCATGATTATATGTCTATGGATGCCCAAAATCTATCAAACAACTTGGCAGTTACTCAATAAGTACTGTTTTAAAGAAATTATACAATTCAGCAGTTGTCAGGCTTGGCTAAAAGTAGAACAAGTCTGATCATCAGCTGGACTGGTGTGATGTGGACTGCAATTAATAATAATTTTCACATTAATGAATATATGAGTCATTTTCATTTAGCTAGAAATTTTATTGTGATAACTACAATAGCAAAAAGTTGATGGTTATCTGAATAATGAATTATACAGTAATTCTGTCATAGTTCAATTGGAGTGAAATTGAAACACTTAATTGTGATTGACCTGTATGTATAAGAAACCAAGACTATCTGACACTGTGAGTCTTGATAAGAATATATGAGCCTAAGAAGAGTTTTAATAAAAGGACATATATCTGCACAGATAATGCTAGTATTTGGAATTAGGAAAACAGTGAACTCAAATTTCTTGTACTAAAAAACAGCCATGACTCCTAAAATTGTGTCTTACTCATCATAGTAGTTAATAATTTAATTTATTTTACATTAAATTAATTAATCTATTAAGAATGTCTCTCAATTCCTGTTATGATTGAAAACATCTCTTTTATTTATAAAATTACTGATCTCATAGGCATTAAAGATCCCCACCTCGACAAACTGAGAGAAATACAGCATTATGTGGGAATTGTGAGAATTTCTTGTCCATCACAGCAATAGTACAAGGATAGTTAACCATTATGAGTATAATAATCTTGGCCTGAAAAGATGTGTGCAGGTGCTGCTGATATAGAAGTGGATAACTAATTTAATAAAAATTTTGTGTCGGAGGCTGTTGTGGAGTGGATATTTACCTTATCCTTTCTTCAGTTAGATGTTAAAGGTCTAATTTAATTTGGCTGTCATGATGTGGCTGCCATGTTTCATAAGGAACACCATGCTATAGAAGGAATGGCACAGTGTTTTTCTAGGACTTATTTTCAGCTCTATCACACAGTATATTTTGACAAGTTTAATTTTTGAGGACTTAGTCTCCTTAATGCAGTGCTTTGACCAGAACTCTGCTGGTGATACCCAAAGGATGTTTGTTTGTTTGCTTTTTTTAAGTAAGTTCTCTCTCTCTCTCTTTTTTTAAGATTTTATTTATTTATTTGACGGACAGAGATCACAAGCAGGCAGAGAGGCAGGCAGAGAGAGAGGAGGGAGCAGGCTCCCTGCTGAGCAGAGAGCCCAATGCGGGACTCGATCCCAGGACCCTGAGATCATGACCTGAGGTGAAGGCAGAGGCTTAACCCACTGAGCCACCCAGGCACCCCACCCAAAGGAATGTCTTTAAAAGAAAAAAAAAAAGCGCCAAGACATTTATTTAGCAAGTATTTAATGACCATCTACTATGTACCAAGTCCAAGTTAGAGGCTTAAAACATCTCTTCCTTTGTTTCCTTTAAGTTTTAAGTTTTAAGCTTTCATTCCAAATTGTTAAAAAAAAATAAATAAAAGAGATGAGAACATACCAAATATGTAATCATTGAGCTTGCAGTAGAGTGGCTGGCTTGGCCAAAAATTAAAGGGTTATAAAGGTATTCTTTTGCTAATGGAACTTCAAATTAAATTACATTTGTGCCACATCACTAATTAAAGAAGTAAAGGAGTTAATCATTAATATGCATTATTTAGTAATTAGGCACAGCTAAATTCATGTACATATATATTTGAAATCAGCACTCAAGGTGTTCACTAAATTAAACAGAATTTATTTATTTATTAAAATATTTATTTATTTATTTGACAGAGAGAGAGAGATCACAAGTAGGCAGAGAGACAGGCAGAGAGAGGGGGGAAGCAGGCTCCCTGCAGAGCAGAAACCCTAATTCAGGGCTCGATCCCAGGACCCTGAGGCCTCGATCCCAGGACCCTGAGGCCATGACCTGAGCAGAAGGCAGAGGCTTAACCCACTGAGCCATCCAGGTGCCCCAATTAAACAAAATTTAAAGGCCCAAAAGAAAAAGCAAATTTTTTTTTTAAAAATGAAGCCACATTTGTCTATTTATATAACTTTTGGCATATTTATAAAATTTATATGAATAAAGTGGATTTATTAATCTAAAAATATAGATAAATCATTTTAGGTCATTATTTACATGAGAATTAAACCAATCCTCATATTAATAATATTACTTTAACAGAAAAGCATAGATCCAACTTATGGTATTAATCACATCTTTCTTTATACCTTTGTACTATGAGAAAAAAGGCATACATTAAGGAAGTGCTTTCACTATGCTTGCACCATTATTTTGCTAAAATACACTAATAATCATTAAGCTACCTCTACTAGGTGAATATAGCTTATGAGTAAGATTTGAATAAGATAGGAACTATTGCTGAGATAATTTCTCTAGTGATGTTTGTTTTACCCTCAAAATAAAAGAAATCATTACATATAAAGTTACAAGCAGAATAAAAATACATCCTATTAAATAACAAACGATAGGTTCAAATTATTTACAAGTGTGTTTATATTCAAAATTAGAAATAGAGTGTTCTCTTAAGACAGAATATCTGTACTTTAACTTAAAGAAAATACAGAGCATGCCTTGTTTAATTATTTGCAAAGACTGGCTCTTTGGATATATATATGTGTGTGAATATACACACACATACACACTCTCTATACAAATGCAATAATTACTATAAGTTGGCTTGAGACATGACAGGAGAAGCATGAGTGTACAAAAACATTAATATTTCCAAGTGGTAAACCTACTATGATTTAAAAAAAAGATGCAACCCCACAATCAGAATTCTGTGAGGATAAAAGAAGACCTGTGCATAGTACTTTACCAGTAGTACATGATTTTTAGATAAAATTTTACTAATGTGGTTGGTTTCACAAACCCAACAAGAAAGAAACACAATTTGATGATATAACTGCATTGCTATTGCTTTCTTTGTGAATACGTGAAATATATTTTTCATGATCAGATTGAGTATGCATTATCTAAAATATTTCACACCATCCAGGAAAGAAAAAAGAAAAAAGAAAAACACCTTTTTGTGTTTCATAGCAATTATATAAATTTCTATTATATCACCTCTCACATCTTCCAAATTAATTATTTACTGTTTCGTTATTCCATTCTCCATACCTTGTCCAACAGAATTCTACCAATGTCCCCTTTTATCTTTGTGAATCAAATTGATTGGCTAAAAGGCATCTCAAAATAAAAATGAAATAGTCCAAACCTGATTCTTTTCATTCAAACATGTTCCTAACACAGTTTCCTAATCTCAGTTAATGTCCTCAAGGTTGAGGAACTTTTATTCTTTATGTTTATATTTATATATTTAAGCGTATTCAATAATTCAGGAAATCTTTCCAATTAAACCTCAAATCTATCACCATCAGCTTCTTTATCATTATCACCCTAGTACAAGACATCATTTTCTTTTACCCAATAGATTATAAGGGCCTCCTATCCATTTTCCCTGCTTCTATTTTTGGAATATTTTTTTTCTTGACTTTATGTATTTATTTGGAGAGAGAGAGTGTGTGTGCAAGAGAGAGTGAGCACAAGCGATGGGGGTGGGGAGGAAAAGAGGGAGAGGGAGAAACTGTCTCCCCACTGAGTGGGGAGCCCAGTGCAGGGCTCAATCCCAGAACCCTGAGATAATGACATGAGCTGAAGGCAGACACCTGACCCACTGAGCCACCCAGGTGCCCCTCTACTCTTGCAGTCTTACTCTGTATTTTCATCATAGCAGCAACAGTGATCCTGTTAATGTTTACTCATATGATGTCACTTTATTTTCAACCTCAGCTGCCTCCATGGCACCACATGTCATGAAGGTCCTATAAAATTTAGTCCTTTCGGGCACCTGGGTGGCTCAGTGGGTTGAGCTGCTGCCTTTGGCTCGGGTCATGATCTCAGGGTCCTGGGATCGGGTCCTGCATCAGGCTCTCTGCTCGGCAGGGAGCCTGCTTCCCTCTCTCTCTCTCTCTGCCTACTTGTGATCTCTCTCTCAAATAAATAAATAAATCTTTAAAAAAAAATTTAGTCCTTTCTTAATTCTCTAACTTTACCCTCTAGTCCTTAGCCTTTGCTGATTCTACTCAGCCTCCTTGCTTTCTCAGAACACTCCAAAGACCTCAAGGACTTTACCTTATTTCCTTTCTCTGGAGTTTTCTTATGCAATCATCCTGGCTCACTTCCTCAAATTCTTCAATTGTACTCAAATGTAACCCTCTCATTGAGACCCCATTTGACTGTCATACTTAGAATTGTAACCACTTTCTCCAGCACACTCTATAGTACCCTTCCTTTTTTTTTTCTTTTTTGTTTTGCTTTTTGTTTTTACTCAAAGTACTTTATAACTTTGTAACTTACTGCATGATTTACTTATTTATTTGGTTTAGTCTGTCTTCCTCCAATTGAGAATAGATATCTTTGGTTTTCTGGTATTGTGTTGTTCCTGATATATCCTCAGATAATGTCTGGCATATAGGCACTTAATTGATCAAATAAATGAATTCACTTAAATATATCCCTTAATTTCCTACATCTTGGACCATTCCTTTCAGCCATGTCTCCGTGTGGAACAACTGGGTCATCAGATATCAGAATGAGATCGTATTAATTAGTTTTACCAAATGGATGATACATAAGATTCATGAGTCTGACTATGGAGTTATCAATGTCAATGCTTACAGTGGTTTTGGGCAGCAGACAATCAAGTATTTTTTTCTTATGGGTTTATCTTAATGATGTTAATCTTACTATAAGTCCTAGAATATCATTTTGGAAACAAATTTTTATATTCTTGAGTGGGTATACAGTTGGTAAAAAACAGTGGTGTAAAAAGACACAAGTTCTTTTATATGTATCTGTTTCCAGGTTCAAACATAATTAATCTTTTTGGGTATTTTTAATTTGATAAGTTAGAAAGTTTCCCAAAATTCTGATAGAGAAATCTATTATTAATTCACAGTTTTCTTACAACCTCTTCAAAATAGTGTATATGATAGATGGGATAAGGCATGCACGATTTGTTGCCTTGCTTCACTCCTTTGGAGATAAATAATGGCTTTTAAACAGCACTTCTAACTCATCTAATTCAGTCTGATTTGATACTTCCATTGGGAAGTATAGATCATTCTGAATTGATTGCTTTGGGAAGTCTCAACAGATATTTCATATTCAGTGGATTAACATAAATAGCAGGCTGTGGTTTTACATCTTGTTCTAAAGGCCGACTATTATTTGGACCCAATGCTGCCCTATTTACCAGCAGAATGTAAAGCAGGACAATCTGTAGAACACTATGAAAACATAGGTAATAGGCTATACTAATGAAAATTGTGATTTTATTATAGATCTGGATATATACATCAAATTTAAAAGAAAACTAAAACTTTTTTTTAAAGATTTTATTTATTTATTCAACAGAGAGAGAGAGATCACAAGTAGGCAGAGAGGCAGGCAGAAAGAGAGAGGAGGAAGCAGGCTCCCCGCTGAGCAGAGAGCCCAATGCAGGGCTCAATGCCAGGACCCAGAGATCATGACCTGAGCCGAAGGCAGAGGTTTAACCCACTGAACCACCCAGGTGTGGTGAAAACTAAAACTTCTTAGGTAATTAATTATAACCTATATTCTCAATGAGGGTCATAGAAGTAAGGTAGGAATAAAAACTTGGGAAAAATAATTTTATATTGTCTGACTCATTTCTATTTGTTCCTCCATCTACTTCTAGTTCCTCACTAGGGAAATATCTGAAAGTTAAAAATCTGTCCATTTTTTTAAAGATTTTATTTATTTATTTGTCAGAGAGAGTGAGCACAGGCAGACAGAGTGGCAGGCAGAGGCAGAGGGAAAAGCAGGCTCCCTGCTGAGCAAGGAGCCTGATGTGGGACTCGATCCCAAGACACCGGGATCATGACCTGAGCCGAAGGCAGCCGCTTAACCAACTGAGCCACCCAGGCATCCCTGTCCATCTTTGATTAGGTAGAGTGAAATGGCAGTCCTAGATCATTACCATTTAACTGAAAAAAAAAATGACACTCATAAAGAATTTCTTAGAATAAATTTATTAGGCAGCCCACAGGGAATTGTTCTTATTTATATTATTTTATTTAATGAATATTTACAGGTTATATACCATGTGTCGGGCTTTGTATTAAACTTGATGGATGAACAAGGAGAGGTCAGTTACTAATTCCAATGACAGTAGTGGTAGAATGTGGTGGGTTAACTTATAGAAGTTAAAGAAGGACTTTCTGAAGAGGTAATATATGTAGACTTAATTGCTTTATATTTTTAAATACATTTTACCCATGATTTGGAAATGGATTTTTGGGTCTAATAGGAAAAACATGGAGAGTGAGTAGAAGTCATCTTCACTAGTTGAGTAGGAAACACAAATCAGAGGGATAGGCATACATTCCTGACTTACCACAATACATAAATATGACAGGAACAACAGGAACTTGCCACAATAGTATGTAACCCCCTTGAGACAAGTACTAGCAAGTGCTAACAGACCCAGAAACAATCATAAATGCTATACTTTACAATTCATCTAATCCACTATACTCTTATTGTATAGATACTCTTTTTGTCACTTTATACATTAGAACATTATTGCACAGAGTTTACCATTGAAAATTATATATCTAGTAACACAGCATAGATATGAGCCCAGAAATTTCATTCCTAGGATTATGCTGTTAATGATGATTAAAACATCCATGATTTTATCATAATGCTATGGGAGACTAGCTAATTACAAGGTATTTTGATCAAACTTTGCTTCAGAGTGGACCCAACCTTGGAGTGATTTATAATTATCTTCACAGTTTCTGAGTATTTGCTGCATATCACCAATTCTGAAGTTGAAATGGAGAGGGAAAAGACCCAGTTTAGCCAACTCTATTGTGAAGGAGAAGAACAAAGTAAGAGGACTGACATTATTTCAGGAATTACTATAGAGTTGCTGTAAACAAGAGAGCATGATATTGGCAAAAGAACAAATCAATGGGATGTAATAAAGACCCCAGAAATAGACTCCCACAAATAAAAACCAGTGATCTTTGACAAAAGGGTAAAGACAATAAAGTGGAGTAAGGATAGACTCTTCCACAAATGGTGCTGAAAAACTGGACATCAACATACAAAAAAATGAATCTAGACACAGACCTTACACCTCACAAAAAATAACTCAAAATGAATCATATACTTAGATGTATAATACATAATTATAAAACTCCTATAAGAGAACATAGGAGAAAACCTAAATGACCACAGATATGGTGATGTCCTCTTAGACACAATGTAAAAAGCTCCATCCACAAAAATAAATAAACAAATAACTAATAAATAAAAAGCTCTACTTCAATAAAATTAAACTGTTCTGCAAAAGACAATGTCAAGAGAATGAAAAGATAAGTGTCAAAACTGAAGAAAATACTGCAAAAGACATATCTAATAAAGCACTACTATAAAATACACAAAGAACTCTTAAAACTCTATAAGAAAATGAACTTAATGAAAAAAAGGGTAAAAACCTTAACTGACATCTCATCAAAGAGGATATACAAATGACAAATAATCATATAAAAATGTGCTCAACATCTTATCTCATTAGACACTTCCAAATTTAAGAAAAATAAGTAACTAAATAAATACACAAAATAAAAACTACTACTACACACAAATCAGAACAGTCAAAATCTGCAACTAATGATACCAAATGCTACCAAGGATGTGGAGAAACAGGAAGTCTGATTCATTGCTGGATTTCTGGTAGGTATGCAAACTGGCACAATTACCTTATAAGACAATTTGGCAGTTTTTACACAAGTAAATATGTGCTTACAATATAATCTAAAAATTTATTGTTGGACTTTACACAAGTAAACTGAAATTGATGTCCATCCAAAAACCTGAACATGAGTGCTTACAGAAATTTTATTCATAATTGCCAAAACTTAGAAGTAACCAAGATGTCCTTCATTAGGTAGCTGGATAAAGTTTGGTATATCCAGACAATGAAATACTACTCAGTACTGAAAAAGTGGAAGCTATCAAGTCATGAAAAGAGATGGAGAAAGCTTCAGTGCTTATGATTCCAAATATGGCATTCTGGAAAAAGCAAAAGTGTAAGTACAATAAAAAGATCAATGGTTGCTAGGGGTTAGCTGGAGGTAGGGATGGAATAAATACAGAGAACTTTTAGAGAAGTAAAACTATTCAGTATGATATTACTATGGTAGATACATGTTCACCAAACATTTTTTGGAAACAAAAATGTTTCCAAACATTTTTTGGAATGTACAACACCAAGAGTGAACCCTAATCAAACTGTGGATGTTGGGTGATAATCTGTCAATGTAGGCTCATTGATTGTAACAAATGTACCACCTTAATTTTGGGTGTCAGTAGGGGAAGCTGTATATGCTTGGGACCCCTGGGGTATGTGGCAAAACTACTTTTGGCTTGGTTTTGCTGTGACCTAGGACTACTCTAAAAAATTAAGTTAGTAGGTTGTTTTTTTTTTTTTATTGCTCTGATTCGAATTTAATCACCAGTGCTTTGATACATCACATGGACATATAGTGTTTCATTATAAATGTCCAGATGGTATAACTTTATTGTCCTTAAAACAAACGTTTATAAAAGTATTCTGGTTTCATCCTCTTTTCCTTTTTGGTTAAACCCATATCTACTTTTCTTTTCTTTCTGTAAAGCAATATATATATTTTTTTATTTCATTTCCTTTCAGCATAACAGATTCATAGTTTTACACCACACCCAGTGCTCCATGTAATGTGTGCCCTCCATAAACCCACCACCTGGCTCCCCCAACATCCCCCCCCCCCCCCCCTTCAAAACCTTCAGGTTGTTTCTCAGAGTCCATAGTCTCTCATGGTCCATCTCCCCCCCCATTTCCCTCAACTCCCTTCTCCTCTCCATCTCCCCATGTCCTCCGCATTATTTGTTATGCTCTGCAAATAAGTGAAACCATATGATAATTGACTCTCTGCTTGACTTAATTCACTCAGCATAATCTCTTCCACTCCCGTCCATGTTGCTACAAAAGTTGGGTATTCATCCTTTCTGATGGAGGCAGAATACTCCATAGTGTATATGGACCACATCTTACTTATCCATTC
>PISX010025042.1:0-26783 GCA_004024625.1 Mellivora capensis
TCATATCAGGGAGATCATATGATAGTTGTCTTTCTCTGATTGACTTATTTCACTAAGCATGATACCCTCTAGTTCCATCCATGTTGTTGCAAATGGCAAGATTTCATTTCTTTTGATGGCTGCATAGTATTCCATTGTGTATATATACCACCTCTTCTTTATCCATTCATCTGTTGATGGACATCTAGGTTCTTTCCATCATTTGGCTATTGTAGATAATAAGCCAGTTTTTACAAAGGGCGATTGTCCTGAATTATCAGAGTGAGCCCAGTGTAATCACAGGGTCCTTTAATGTGGAAGAGGGAGACAGCAGAGGAATTCAGGGCCATACAACATTGCTACCCCTGAAGAGGGAGGAGGGGGTTTACAAGCTAAGGAAATTCTGTAACACTTGGGAAGGGCAAGCAAATGGGTTCACCCCTAAAGCCTCCAGAAAGTAATGAAACCCTGCCAATACCTTGGGTTTAGCCAAGTGTTAATTTTGCTAGACTTCTAACCTATAGAACCGAAAGCTAATAAATGTGTGTTGTTTTAAACCACCAAGTCCGTGGTCATCTGTTACAGCAGAGATAGGAAATTAATGCAGGGTGAACAGTAATAGGGGGAGGGAGGGTGATCCAAGAGATACCATATAAAGAATTACCTTGTTATTTGGATTTTCAGTTATTTCCAGGGAGACCCTCCCCTCCTGACCGGGGATAGAGGAAGTCACTGTGATTGAAGCATCAGAAGGGGGAGGAAGCCTTGTGCTCCCTTTCAATGTGCTAAACAGGAAAGATCGTTATCTATTAGAAATGGTGTAAATCTGGCAAGCATAACGATGTTAGCAAGGCACAGTTTGAAAAGTAAGCTTGTTTCCATTTATTCTGTGTAGCAGTATAAGCATGGCGAAATTTTAATCAAGTAGAGGACAAAACCAAAGAAAACTATAGGTATTTCATCATCATATTGTGCGGAGGACACTGTCACCATCTCTGTGTCGCTGCTGCCCCCGGAAGCATTCGGCTCATGTTGTTCCTTTGTGTTCCCCCATCCCTCCCCGCCCCCCTCCCCCCCACCCCCGCTTGGGAAGTGGCCTTTTGATGGAGTCAGTCTGGACAATCAGGTGATCAAAATCTGGTCTCAGTCCTTTTTGAAAGAACAATCCACAGCTCACCTTCCTTTTTCCAATGTTTTGCTCACATTTCGAGCATCGGGAACATGGGAAGGATTCATTCCGCTGGGTGACTTGTCTCTGATTCACAACAGGTGGGCCATCAGGAGCTAGAAGGTGTCTTTCAAGAGGGTCCCTTCACTTACCCAGAAGGGGCTGGAATGGCTGGGAGTTGACCCTTGGCCGTGCTGGACAGCAGCTTAGTGGGGGCTGTCAACTAGAGTGCCTGCCCATGGCCTCTCCATTTGGCTGGACTTTTCAGGCCACAGAGGCTAGGTTTGCAAAGGGAGCATCCCAGGATCAAGTATTCCAAGAGCACAGGCAGAAGCTGCTAGCCTCTGTAGCACCTAGCCTCAGAAGTCCCAGGATATCATTTCTACCCCCTTTCTCCTTGTCAGGCAGGTCCTTAAAGTTAGTGTGGATTCAAGGAGAGGGACCTGGACTTCAACTATGGATGAGAAGACTAGCAGAGAAGTTGTGGCCCTCTTTAATCTATCCTTGACCTACAGCAGGGACACCCAGGCTGGGGCTCTTGGAGCAGGAAGGCACTCTAGAGATCTAATCAGGCCAGCACCTCTCCTATTGTACAGACAGAAAAGCAAAGGCCTCAAAAGATGCAGAAATGGGTCAAGTGCATGGAGGGAAGCAGTGACAGAATCAAGGTTGATCCTAAGACTCCCTCCTCCCCATTGCACCTGCTGAGGTACTGGCCTTAGAACATCGGCTTTGCTATTGCAGTGGTCCAGAGATTTCATTAGCAGCCGTCCTGTGTCCAGCGCCGTAAACGGCCTAGGGGGTGCCAGAACAAGAGCTCCACTGTATTTTATAAGGTAGCTCAGAAGATGAGAGGAGCTTTAGTAGGACTGCCGTGTGACCTTGGACAAGTCCCTCCATCCCTGCACGAGAATATCTCACAAGGTAGGTGTGAGAGCAGAGGGAAGGGGGCTGGGGTAGGAAAGGGGGATGGATGCTCACGAACACCGCACCCCAGTGCACGCACGTTCCTGGCAGTCAGTGCTGCTAAATCTTCCCCTAGATGGGCATTGCTGTATCCGTTTGATGAAAGACAAAGCCTAGTACCGTGAGAATGCGGCCCGCAGGGTGACCGGTGTGAGGACGTGATTCTGAGTGCTGAACTGGTTTTAAACAATGTAATTCTCTCAGCCTCCCTGTGAGCTAGGTTGTACAATTATCTTCACTTGACACTTGAGAAAAACCGAACGGCCTGGGAGGAAGGGGGGGGGTAGACATGTGGAGAAGTACAGAGAAAGGAGGTTGGGGAGGAGGGCAGGTGCCAGACCTTCCGGGGCCTTCATAGAAAGTTAGGACTGAGGGAGGTGTGGGGATTTGCACACTGGTGAGATCCTAGGGAGGGGTGATGTCTTTTAGGATGTGTGTCCACTGTCAGTCCCAGCCCTCCCTTTGAATTCCAGATCCATCCCATTCTGCCCCACCCCCTAGAAATCACCCAGCCGTGTTCCCCTTCTCCCTCTCATGCTTTTTCCATCTTGACCTAAAAAGCCATCTGGCCTCCCAGATATTAGGAAGAGCTGCAGGACCCCTGATGGTCACAAGATGCTGAGTGGCAACCAAAAAATTCTGCCCTTTTTTAGGTCAAGATGACTTAGGATAGGAATGACCACTTATTATAGGCCAGGCACCTCTTCGGCAACGCTCAGAAGGAGGCAAAAACTAGAATCATAGAGGGAGAGAGAGGCTGCTTCTCTCCATTTCTCATCCTTCTCCCCCCTTTAATGACTCAGTTGGGCTGTGATTAAAAGAAATGAAACTCAGGAAAGATGGGGAAGGCATGGAGGGAGAATCAGCTGAGTGAGAAATCACTTTGGAGCCCAGCCCAGGCTCTGCTGACCAGGGGAAGCCTGAGCCCGTGCAGTTGGCATTCTGCCCTCCTGGACAGCGGCGAGAAAGGCCGAGCCACAGAGGGGTCTGGCCCCTAGAGAGTGGTTTTTCCTCCCCAAACTAGGAGGTTTGATGTCCAAACTAGGAGGAATGATGCTTGCCACCTTTTTTTCTCTTAAAAATTTTTACAAATGTGCAAAGTCAGGGGGCAACATATCTTTATGGGAACTCAGTCTTTTTCAAAGGTAAATTATCTCCTATACCGTGTCCCCATCAAAGCGCCCTCTGATCAAACAGGTCCAGAGACTGAGAATTCTCCTTATGCCCCTTCATCAGTAATACTGGTCCTGATAGTATCATTGAAAGCATGACTTGGTTGATGCTATTGATAAATGAATTAGTGCTATCAATAATATCAGTCATATTACTGACAGGGATACATATCAAGAGTTTTTGAGAGCTGATTTCATGCCAGTCCCCGAGATAAATGTTTGAAATGCATCATCCCATTGGATCCTTACAGCAAGCTAATGAGGTGAGCCCTGTTGTTACTTCTGCTTTGTCCACGAGGAAACAGATTTATTTATTTTTAGTTTATTTTTAAAGATTTTATTTATTTGACAGAGAGAGCCACAAGCAGGGGGAGCAGCAGAGGGAGAGGGAGAAGGAGGCTCTCTACAGAGCAGGGAGCCTGATTCAGGGCTTGATCCCAGGACCCAGAGATCATGACCCGAGCTGAAGGCAGACGCTTAACCGATGGAGCCACCCAGGCGCCCCAACGAGGAAACAGATTTAGAAAGCATGAGAAACTTGCCCAAGTCCAACCAGCGAGATAAAGGCAGAGCAGAAATTCAAACCCAGGTGTATCTAACTCCAAAGCCTATTCCCTTACCTCCTCAGATGGCAGCTTCTGGAAACTGAGGATCATTCCCAAAAGCAAAAGTCCTCGATGTCAGGGAGCACTGAGGAAGGGGACACTTCCTTCTCCCTATCCTTTTTTCAATGTCCAAGATTTCTTCTTCCTCTGCATCCAAGAGAGCTGCAGGAAGGTAAAAAAGAATGAGTACTGGCAGAGGGGATAGGATAGTCAGAAAAGAAGGAGAATGGAACTGTGCCTGTTGACTCAGAGCCTGCTCAGAAGGATCAAACTTTAGGGTATGAAAAGGAAGGGAGTTGCCCCTGGGTCCCTCAGCTGGGAGCTGTGCCTTTGCCTCTTTCCTAAGTGAACTCCCAATGTGCCCCTCCTCCCTTCTGAGGGGGTGGGGGTGGGACTTGGGGTTTCCTAGATTATAATGTGTGGCTTTCTCATAAAGCTTCTGCATCTTTTTATGATATTAAATATTTTATTCTTCCGGTGACATTTGAAGCCTTCTCTACTTTTTTCCCCTCATTTTATTTCTTTGGGACCCAGATATGCTTGGTCTGATGGTATTTCTGGTAAGCTGGTTTTATTGTGTGGAAGTCGTTATCTGTTAAAGTCAGGGAGCAGCCCTTGCCCTTCTAGAGGGATGGGTTTTACCCTTTGATTCCTGGAAGAATGGCTGGGGTGGGGGAAAGGAGAGGAGCCCCAGAGATGGGGTGGGGGGAGGGGGCGGAAGGGCAGTAGAATGGGAGCTGCAACCCTGGTTTGGCCACCTGTTAGCTGCAGGAGGGGAGCAAATCTCTTCAGGGAAGGCAGCAGCCATTTGGAGAGACTGTGTGCTGGAGCCAGAAAGGGAGCTTCAGACCCGCCCTCCTGGGGAGAGGCCAATGAAATGCTGAACTTCCTTTCAATGTCCGAAATCCTGACCTCAGGATATATGTGCTTTGAGGGCAGATTTCCAGCGCTGGAAGGGTCTGAGGGTTGGGAAGGGCGGCTTGGGTTAGAGGGTGAGGCTTAACTCACTGTTTGGTGGGAAAGCAAATATACAGGGGGAACAGTTCTCCATGCTTTTGCTTCCCTTCCTAATGGTGTCCTTGTGGGAGAGTTTACTCCCACCACGACCCCTGCCTTCAAGGGGTCAGTAAAGTGTTGAAGAGCACAGTTTCCAGCCTCAGTCAAACCTGGGCCCCGAATCCGCTCTGTCCCTCATTAGCCCTGCGACCTGGGGACAATTCAACCTCTGAGTCTCAGGCTTCTGTTGAGTAAAATGGGGCTTACCCTACCGGCTGCAGCTGCTCTGGGCACTAACTGGGATAATGTGTTCACAGTGGGCCAGCGCCTGGCCCTAAGTAGGCGCAGAGCACAGTTGCTGCTACTCTTACCGGATATTTCCTGCGGCGTTGATGGGCATGATGAGAGCTGAGATGATGGTCGGGTAGTCGCTCTGTTCCGGAGCCTCTGATGTGGGTCTCATTATTACCCCTTTCTTACAGGTGGGAGAACTGAGGCAGAGTGAACCTGGGCGCCTCACTCAGGGTCACACAGCTTCTGAGTTCTAGAATGGGGAGTTGTAGGGAAGCAGCCTGATGCCAGGACCCTCTGCCCTTAGAGCCCCGTCTTCATTATTTGCTCTGGTTGCCTAGTATTTCACGGAAAGAATGTTCTGTCGCTGACTTCGTCTGATTGGTGGGCATTTTGAGTGCTTTCAGCTTTAATCAGCTTTAATTTAATAAACAGGGTTGCTCCGAGCATCTGCGGGCAGAAGGCTGCTTTGTGTTCCGAGTTACTTCTTCCACATAGATTCCCAGAAGTCTGTGAGGACAGTTTTCAAATTCCATGATTTGGGCGAAGGCGTGGGATGAATTAAAATAAAAATGGGGGGCGCCTGGGTGGCTCAGTGTGGTTAAAGCCTCTGCCTTCAGCTCAGGTCGGCATTCCAGGGTCCTGGGATCGAGCCCCAGGTCGGGCTCTTTGCTCAGTGGGGAGCCTGCTTCCCCCTCTCCCTCTGCCTGCCTCTCTGCCTACTTGTGATCTCTGTAAATAAATAAATAAAATATTTAAAAAAATAAATAAAGAGGGGCAGGACCGTCTCTGGTTTTCAGGACTACCCCTGATTCAGGGGTGCTGGTTTTCTTTCATGATGTAGTTCATGTAGTTCAAGGGCAGGCTAGGGTGTTGGGCTGAAAGCATCCCCTTGAGGACGGGAGTGAGCGAATAAAAATGGTGCCTCATGGCGTTGAGTGGGATGTGTGCACGATGCATGTGGGAGAGAGCACAAATACAGAGCAGCGGGCAGGTAGAAGGAAGCGAGCGGGCGGGATGGTTGTCTCCTTGAGGACACCAGTGGGTGGGGGACTGTGACCATGAAGGTCCCAATGGCTGTGCCCCGCACCTGTGAAGAACCACTCCCTGGCTGTTGGAATGCCGACAATTAAACACGTTTGTCTTAGTTCTGAAATGAAAACCTGGAATAATTCTGTTCATCTTAATTGTGGTGGTAGAAGTGTCTCAGTTTATAAGGTTTTCTCCCCGTCAGGTCTTCAATTTTCTTTTAATTTTTGTTTGTTTGTTTGTTCTAAATAGCTCAGACTCTTTGTAAACTAAAATAAAACAAATGGATACCCTGCTGAAATATATAAAGAAAAAACACAAACCACTGTCCTCTTTCTCGTTCACTTTGGTCTTTCTCTATATATCTTTCTATAGATTTTCCTCCATGCATATGGAAATCTAAATAAGAATTTATATCTGTAAGTTTAAAAATAGAAGCATAAAAAGCATACAGTAGTTGTGTTTTCTTGAGGCAACTTTCTGTGTCAGAACTGCGTGTCTTTATACAAACTTTTCCCTTTTTTTCAAGACAACTGGCTTTTTAACTTGATCTTAACCGTATATAAACCTCCTTCCTTCTGTCAAAGATGAAGATGGATAAATTGAAGCCAAAAAGCACAGGAACTATGCTTGGCTTAACCTAAGTGTCCTAAACCCCAGGATTCCACGCAGTGTAATATCCTTCTTTCATTTTTATCATAGGTCTTGGGGTAAGTGGGCAAGAAATTATGTCATCAGCATCATTATTATTAATCTGAAAAGTTAGCCTTTTCCCTGGATTCTCCAGCTTCTCCCTGAGCCCTTCCTTGTACGTCTTCACCACCGGCCCCAGATACTCTTGGAGGCTATAAAGGTCATCCAGGGATGGGAAACAGTCAGCTCGGAGCCCAGGCCACCAGCCTCAATCTTGAAACCTTTTAGCCTTGGGGTAGCAAACAGTAAGAAGGGTTCATAAAGCCCTCACTAGTCCATTTCTTCTCACTGAGAAGATAGCATCTGAATAGCATTATACACATTCCTAGGACAGCAGGCTAGTTCATCAGAATTCTTCTAGTGGAAAGAGCAGACTTGGCCGTGAGACAGAGTTGGGTTCACATCCCATCCCTGTTGCCGGGAAGCTGTGTGACTATGGGTAACAGCTGAATGTACCTGAGTCTCTGTTGCATTGTTCATAAACTGGGAATGATCCCCATATCTTAGGGTATGGGCCAAGCCCAGTAGGTATAGCCAGGCATGAGCTGGACCCAGTTCTGGAACCTTCCTTTCCAGAGACAGTTCCTATAGGTAGAGAGGAGCTTGGTGAGCTAGGAAACAGGGTCCAATGGGTGCTTGCTTTTTGATACCACCTGACAGTTCTCCAGTTCTCAGTGGGCAGTAACTCTGGGGACAATCCAGCTGAACTTGTACACAGCGCACCTAGAGATAGCATCAGATCCCATAAGTCAAAGAGTCAGTCCTACAAGACTGCCCCTCCAACTTCAGAGGCCAATCACAGCTTGTTCCCTGTACTTCTTGACTGACCAGGTATAGTTTGGAGGTTTTCATGACCCTCTCCTTGGATTCTGTGCATTTGCTAGAGTGGCTCGCAGAGCTGAGAGAAACATTGCCTTTTGTTTACCATTTTATTGTAAAGGATAGAGATGAACAACCAGGCGAAGGGCATAGGACAAGGTAAAGGGAAAGAAGCATGATACTCTTGAACTTCTATGTGTTCACTACCTGGGAAGTTCTCCCAACTCTATCCCTTTGAGTTTTTATGGAGGCTTTATTTACATAGGCATAATTGATTAAATCATTGGCCATTGACAGATGGCGCAACCTCCAGCCACTATCTTCTTCCTGGATCCCAAAGGTTCCAACCCTCTAATCACATGGTTGGTTCTCCTGGCAACGAGCAGCCCAACCTTAAGTTCTTTCCAAAAATCACCTCATTAACTTAAACTCAGGTATGATTGAAAGGAGTTTCTTATAAATATCAAGAAACCTTATTAGCTCTTATAACTTAAGGAAATTCCAAGGGTTTTAGGAACTCTGTGTAGAAGTAAGAATAAAGATAAAATATCTGTATTTCTTATTATAAATCACAATGTCACCCACAGGATCTTTTTCTGGCTTTCATTGATCTTTAAGAATTTTTCTTCCCATCCACGTGGGGAGAAGTAATTCTAGAAGCCCACCATCATGGGGATGATTCAGACCTAGGTAATGAAATGACCCTGTTCTTCAACCTGGCTCTGCTCACTGTGTATTCTTACTTAAACCCCTTAAGCCTTCTGAAAATGACAAGTGTTGAACTTGACTTTTTCTGGGCTCCTTCTTTCCCTGCAACATCCCACAAGTCAAAGCTCTACTTGGGTCTTGAGAGGGAAGACCCTGAAGATGAGCTTCTATGGCAGTCAATGGGGCTTGTGCTCCCCCCACCCCTGTGTCCCCTGAGAGATCTTCTTTCATACACAGTAAACCTTGGGGAGAAGACGGAGTTCTCCAGATGGTGGGATTTCATACAGAAGCATTGTAACCAACCTCCATGATTTTGTTGTTGCCTTGTTTAGATAATGAGGCATTTCAACTGAAAACTGACTTCTCCTTTTTCAATTATAAAGTTATTATATATACACATAAGCATGTTCAGAATACAGAGAAGGAGGAAGAAAGGAAAATATCACCCAGA
Source organism: Mellivora capensis (assembly GCA_004024625.1). Lineage (NCBI taxonomy): Eukaryota > Metazoa > Chordata > Mammalia > Carnivora > Mustelidae > Mellivora > Mellivora capensis. Next base: position 8,878 of record PISX010025042.1, read on the forward strand.
GTCATACCATCTCCAATAACCACCATTTTAAAGTATTGGTATTTCCTTTTAGTAGTTTTCCCGTGTGATATATATTTACCAGTTTTATTGTGGAATATCAAATACATGTAGAAAAATGTGTAAAAACATCACAAGCAGTTTCATCAGTAGTAAATATGGGATGCCTATCCAATAATCACCCAGGTCAAGAATGAGAATATTGCCTGCATTCCAGAAGCCTTTTCTTAACACACCCACTGTGACTCTATTTCCCATTTTGGCACTTTCTTCCCTTCCAGAAGCAGCCACAACCTTGACTTTTATGATAATCATGCCCCTTATCTGTTCTATATAGTTTCTCCATGTATATGTACATAGAACAACAATTTTATTTTATTTTTGCTTTTTAGTGACGGTTTCTCTGACATTCAGCACATTTCATTAAGCTAGCTAAAAACCCGTCTTCTCTTTTGTTTGAAGCAAAAACTGGTTATCAGCTGGTCCACAGCTTTATTAAAATCTAAGCTGTATTCACAATGCTACATGTGAGTTCCTAATGTGGTTGGACCCTCTGTTAGACCCCAAAGTCACAGGAATGAACGGTGTCGTCACTGACAAAGAGCTCGATCTATTTACCCAGCTAGAAATTGATACTTCGGGTTCCCCCACCCAGAATCATACATGGATGCCTCTTTTCAGCACATACACAAAGTAAACTCTCCTTTCCGAACGATTCCCTCTGGTGTAGACTCAGGCCTGGGCTGGGCTGCCTCTTCCTGTCCTTTGAGTTTTTGGCACCTACAGGAGCATAATTTTTTTCCCCCCAGCTGGTCCAAACCTTGCAGACTTTTCCTAAGGCATATTTTTAAATGTTACATCCTGAGTTCATCCTGGGTAAGATGAAAACCTTTTAGGCAAGGGGTGGGGGTAGAGAGAGAAAGGGAACCAATGTCTCTTGAGCTACGCTGAAGTGTAACTTCGGATCTTGGGATCCACCCAGCATGCCAGGCAAATGGTATCGCCATCCCCATTCTGCACGTATAGAAGCCAACCCAGGGAGGGGAGTGGCGTGCCTAGTGCCACTCACATTGGGATTGGCGGCCTTGGGATCAGAACCCCAATTACAAGGGTTCCAGTAACCTTGATGGAAGGGTTGAGAGCCCTGGTGTGGGGTCAGACCCACGATGAGCTAGTTGATGACTCTGGGCAGTGATGTATTAACTTTCTCATATGCACAGCAGCACCTCAACGTGGGGTTGCCTGGAGAGCGAGGTGAGTGGTGTGCCCTCAGCCCAGAGTCTGGCTGAGACTTAGTAAGCAGGACAGAGCAGCTAAGAGACAGTAGGACAAGATGCTGGGGAGGCCTTGGGGTGGGGGGGGGAAATATATATATATATATATATATATATAAAGCACCATTCCCTGGGGGCTGGATGGTTACCGCTGGCGGCGGCTGGCAGGGCTGTGAATCTTAGAGGTGGTCCTTAGTCCGCAGCTCGTGCGATTCCTCTCACCCACCTCCGTTCCCAAAACACTGCACTCAGGAAACCTCAGGGTCCAGTGTCTGTGGCATCTGTCTCCATTCAGGGGTAGATTTTTTTTTCTTCTTTCTCTTAAATTGCTCTCTGCAACAAAAAAAATAAAATATGCAAACCGCCCAAAATTACACTCAACATACGCTGAATAAATATATACCCACAGAAGCATATGTTCAATGGCTGCTGCTCCGTGCTTTTCAAAGCCAACTAGCTTATAAAATCATTTCTCATACAGAGCCCAGGCGATCGATGAGAAGGTGCGGCGTGAGGACACAGCCACAAGCTGCAAATAGAGATTTTAGTTACAAAGGATGGGGAAGGGAAGGAGGCAGTGAGCCCTAGCAGGAAAGACCATGCCTTCAGTCTGTCCTGATAAAAGCCTGGCTCTGGCCTCTGAAACCAGTGGCTCACCTAGGCACAGCAATGGGTAAGAAGGAGCATTTGAGGATCAGGGTCCGTGGGTTCAAATCCTGGGTCTGCCACTTACTGTGTAATACTGAGATAGGTTGCTTTAAACCATTTTTTTTTTCTTAAAGATTTTATTCATTTATTCGACAGACAGAGATCACAAGTAGGCAGAGAGGCAGGCAGAGAGAGAAGGAAGCAGGCTCCCTGCTGAGCAGAGAGCCCGATGTGGGGCTCGATCCCAGGACCCTGGGATCATGACCCGAGCCGAAGGCAGAGGCTAAACCACTGAGCTACCCAGGCGCCCCTGCTTTAAACCATTTTGTATCTTAGTCTCTTAGTATCAAAAAAATGGGTACGATAATAGTATCTACCTTACATGATTGTAAGGAGCGGGTATCGCCAAAGAGTTAAGGAAACCGACTCTGGTTTCAGCTGTCCTGGGTCTGCCATTTACTGGCTGTGTGAAGTTGGGCAGGTTAATGAACCTCGCTGTGCCTCAGATTCCCCATCTGGTAAGTGACCATGGTAATAGTATCTACCGCCTCGGGGTACTTTGAGGAAGGGCCGCGGTCCTTGGGCACTCAGCTCCTAGAATGGGACCTGGCTCCACAGGAAGTGCTCAGATAATGTCAGAAAGCCATTTCTTGGCCAGTACCATCTTACACATCAGTCAGTAGTGTGTTTACCTTGTCCAGAGTCTCATGGCTCTGTACCACTCCCAGAGAGAAAAGGACGTAAGGCTTCTTAACACTAAAATCTAAGTTTACCTGTAATGGTGACTAAAGCAAGTCGTGTCCCAAGCCTCAGCTGCCCATTGGCGGGTGCTGAAGATAATAGTATACGCTTTTCTGAGTAGCTGGGGAGAGGGAAGGATATGCCTGGCACCGGGTCCCTGTGCGACCCATGTCCTCTTCCTTCCCAGCACCCTAGCACCACCAAGTGCCTGACCCAGGGAAAGCTGGTACGAATCCGGTCTCGGCAGCAGAGGGCTCCTTCACTGGGGATTGCCTTTAGCCCAGAAGGCACAGCTTAGGAACGGTGTGGGCCTGAGCTGAACCTCAATTACACCCTACAGCTGCTCACTGCATGACCTTGGGAAGGCCCCTCTTCTCTGAGCCTTGGCATCCTCTTCTTCCAAGGGAGAGCTGAGTCTGGCTGGCAGTCACAGAAAGCTGGAACAACAGAACACATGGGGAAGGCCTTTAGAAACCTTGACACACATGGGAAAGGCAGCAGACCATGACCTGATATCCTGGCTCTGCCATGTACTTGCCCTGCAGCCTTGGGACAAGTTACTAAAGCTGCCCGTGCCTCAGTTTCCTCCTCTGAAAAATGAGAACAGTAATGCCTATGCCATCAGGCTGTAGTTAACAGTATGAGTTAATTTTCTGTTTTTTTTTTTTTCTTAAGATTTATTTATTTATTAGAGAGAGAAAACGTGAGCAAGGGAGAGGGGCAGAGAGGGAGGGAAAGAGAGAACTTCAAGCAGACTCCCAGTTGAGCATGGGGCCCAACATGGGACTCGATCCCAGGACCCTGAAATCCTGACCTGAGCTGAAATCAAGCCGACGGAGCCACCCAGGTGTCCCAACATTATGAGTTCATGTTCTAATTTTTTAAAATATTTTATTTATTTATTTGACAGAGAGAGAGAGATCACAAGTAGGCAGAGAGGCAGGCAGAGAGGTGAGGGGGGAGCAGGCTCCCCGCTGAGCAGAGAACCTGATGCCGGGCTCGATCAGGACCCTGCAATCATGACCTGAGCTGAAGGCAGAGGCTTAACCCACTGAGCCACCCAGGTACCCCATTATGAGTTAATGTTCTAAACACTTTAGAATAGTGCCTGGCACACAGTAAACGCATATTAAGTGTTAGCAGTTATTATTATTAATGAACTACACGAAGGCTATTTATTATAATCCTTAGACAGTTACCAAATGGACATTCAGCAGGACTCCTGCAGGATTTTCTTGGGAAGGTGTGTGCTGTTTTCCCTTCCCTCAGCTCCCTGTGCTTATTTGTACCATATTAACAAACTCCAAGTCCTGTAAGAATATTATTACTCATTCTTCTCCCTGTGTTAGACTAGATGCTTTTTGAAGGCTGGGCTGAAGCTTTGCAGACTCGATGGCCTGGAGGACAGTAGGCTTTGAATAGGCACATGCTGAACTGAACCTCTACTCCGTGCGGTGTTCTGGGGAGCTCCAGAGAGAGAAGTGGAAGGCTTCGTGACTCCAGCCAGGAGGAAGACCAGCCATGAGAGGGGGCTGGGGAGGTGGGCTGCAAACAATAGCCTTAAGCCTCTCCCACAAGAGCAGCCCTTCTCTGTGGTTGCCAGCTCAGGTGCCTCTGAGCTGAATCCAGCACCTGACCTCCCTTGGAATTTCTGTGAGCCTCTGGCAGAGAATTGTAGGATGCCTGAGCTGTAAGGCCCTTGGAAACCAGCTGCCACCTTGCTCATGTAACAGAGAGGAAGGCTGAGGCAAGAAGAGGGAATAGAAATGCCCCAAACAGAGGCTCCTAAGTACCTGTGCTCCTGTAATGGGAAAGGCATGTGGCCATAACTTCAGACAGTTAGCCGTGGTCCATGTGTGGGCCAGCGAAGCCAGCCATGCCTTTCAACACAGTGACATTCTTAAGCCTACTACTAGTCTGGAGCATAAGTCATCTTGAACAGTGACTCACCTCCCTCTGGGGGTTTACCCAGTGCCTCCAGTTGGTCTAGATTCTCCTGGAGGTCAGGGACCACCACCCCTTGTACTCCTTTGTGTCTCCATCAGAAAGGAGCCGTGTGGTGCTGAGAGCGTGGGTTTCAAGCCAGACGCACCCATGCCTGCCCCCCAGCTCTACTCCTAGAGAGCTGAGTGACAGGAAAAGCACTTCTGGCCTTTTCAAAGTCTGTTCCCTCTTTTGCAATGTGGGGCTAGTAACAGCAGGCTCATAGAATCGTGGGCCTTGAGCAAAGGAGACTGAGGAAAACACCCACTGGGGTGTCTGGCTCACAGTAGGTGCTCAGAGCACACGTGTTTCCTTTCTCATGTCTCCAGGGAGTGTGTGTTGAACACTGCACAGATGACGGGCACGTGGGAAGAGAGGCCTATCGGTGTTTCACCGGAACTCAAGACACAACTAAGCAACATGACCAGACATCTTATGGCATTCCAAAAATATGTTCCGGGTATCAAATATTAAAGTGATGATGATCACAGTGACAACTTTTGTAACAATTGATGTTTTACCATGCCCAGGCACTGTGCTAGGGATATTTGACGTCTAACGCTTTCCCACCCCCATGTCAATTCTACTGAGGTGTATGTCATTAGTCTCAGTTTACAATGAGAGGCTTGAGTCTCAAAGGGTTAATGAAGTGACTGGCTAGCATTACTGGGCTAGTGAGCAGCAGAGCAAGGTGGGAGTCTAGCCAGGACTGGCCTGATGCCAAAGGCCAGGCCAGTGTCTCCATCCCCTGTGCTGGGCCCCAGGATGGTGCTGGAAAGAGGAAGTGGGGTGTCTTCTACTCTCTCTCCTCAAATAGCCCACAGATGCCTGGGGAGATAGACTGAACCAGAAGCCATGGACCTGGTAGAGTGGTGTTTGTGCTAGAATAATACTTAACATAGGAGAGAAGGAAAAACGGCGCCGGCTCACTCTGGGCATCAGAAGGAGGTAGCAAGTTTCATGCAAGAGGGTTCTTTGTCCATCATGGCCCTGAGGGTTCCCAGCAAACCCGGGAGGCAGGTGGTTACTATTAGGTCCATTTTAAAATGGAGAAACAAAGATCAGAAAGGTATGGTGACTTGCCTAAAGTCACATAGCCAGGAATTAGCAGCATCTGGATTAGACTTTTTTTTTTTTTTTTTTTGGTCTCTTCAGCATCCTTCTGCTTCTGGAGTTGAGAGGGGATCTGCAGAGGGGAGTCTGTTTAAGTTGTCACTTAAAGGATACATGGGGTTTTTTAGGAAGAGGAGGGCCTCGCTCGGGGGCAAAGCATGGACAAAGGTACTGAGGTCGGACCCGGCAAGGACCGTTGGCTGTTTGTCTATGTAGCTTCCACGTCCAGGTAGAGGGACACAGGAAATAGGGTGGTTTGGCCAGTGAGCCTCAGAGCAGTCCTGGGGACTCCTTCTCCACTCTGAGGTCTGAGGCCCCCCAGAGCCCCTGCAGCTGCAGTCCTAAATCACCCGCTGTTGACCCCTGTAATCTTTTTTTGCATGCCCACCCCCTTCCTCCATGTCGGCATCGGATTGAGCGACAGCTGAATTGGCATGAGTTGATTAAAACTCCCTGTAATTATGGGCTCTTGACTGGCCTGGTTGTCCAAATCAATGTCTCTGGTAATAGGCAGGCTAGCGGGCCTCGTTGACAGATTGAGGCTGAGAGGGGGAGGTGTGGGGGATGGGCAGCGGCAGGGTCTTCCCCACACGCTCCCTTTCCAGGCTGTACTCCAGAGGCCTCCTGGGACGAGGGCACTCAGGCCCACTCAGCCTCCGATCAAAGGGTGGTCCCTAATGAAGGACTCTGCGGCCCTGCTTCGCTCCCGTGATCCTCCATAACCTCCCCTGCCAAATGGGTGTATCTTAGAGGTACCCCTGAGTTTTGCTGGGAGGATTTGAGGAGAGGCATAGGAGAAAATGTCTAGCACATGGTGCATCTTCATTTCCTTTCCTCTGTTTTCTTCTTCCTGGGATGCTGTATCTGATCTGTACATCCAAGACACTGCTGCCAGCAGCCCCTATGTTCCCCCATAATCCACGTCACGGCCTTCCTGCAAAGTTCTTAGAATTCTTGTGTAGCCCTAGCCAGTCTGAACTGCTTGTGACATCATGGAAGGGCCACCTTCGTTTGGATCAGGGAGAAAGAACCCCTTTTTTTGCCATCAGGAGACCTTCCACCAAAGGCTTCCTCTCACTTGCTGTGTGACCTCGGGCAAGTCACTTGGCCTCTCTGGGCTTTAGTTTCCTCATCTGCAAAAGGGGCATGATGATGCCTATCCTGCCTTAGCATTGCTGAAAATATAGCAAGAACTGCCTGTGGCAATATTCTGCAGGTCTGCAACCCTCTTCCATTGCTTCCTGAATGCATTCTGGGGCAAAGTAACAAGAAATCCAAACAGCAGTTACCATTTCTTGTGTCAGACATCTGTCGGGTGTGTGCTCTGGTTTGGTTCTCTCATAGGCCCAGGGAGGTAGGAACGACTCTCTCCAGTGTAGAGACGTGGAAACTGAGGCTCAGAGAAGCAAGGGCCCACAGAGAGGACGTGGCAGACTCCACTCACAGTTGTGGGATCCTCTGTGGCTGACAGTGTGCTCAGCCTTCCACTTATGAATGATCTCATTGCCTTTACTTTGTCTCATGTAACCTCTATGATGATGTGATGGGGCAGTGTGATTGGTAGGAGGCAGGACTCTTGCTAGGGGTAGTACTGTTATTATGCTTCACTGATGATGAGAGAATCAGATACTTGCTGAGCCCTGGGAGGAGGACAAGCCTCTGCCTGTTTTTAGGCAGGTGTGGAGTCATCCTGCTGATGTCTTAAAACATGCTCAATCAATTCAAAGGGGATGCTCCACTCACTTCTGAGATAGTTCTCTCCTTTCCACAGTCCATCATTGCTTTAACAAAACACCAAGCAGCTCAGAGCTCAGAGTATTGCCTACCTTCCACTTGTCCAATGCCTTCATTTTATAGTATAGCAAATAGACTCAGACAGTCGGACGTGCCTATCAGAAGCTACCCAGCCAGTTAGAGAACAGAAAGGCAGACCCAAAACTCAGCTCTACAGAGATCCATTATTTACATGCTTTTTTTTTTTTTTTTTTTTAGTTGAGGGTTTGCTAGAATTTGGCTACTTGTCTCCATCAGCCCATTTGCCTGCCACACCGACTTTGAGATAGATTTTCCAGATGGGGAAACTGAGGCTTAGAGAAGCATGACTAGCTTTAGGTGACAGCTAAGAAGAGGCTGAGTCTGAGGCTGGAGTCCTTTCCATTATTCCACCCTGCCTCTCAGGTCCAAGGTTGTAGAAGAGAAGGAAGGTGCCACACTTGTCATCTCCAGGGCCCGAGGGAGGGGCAGGGCTCTTCTGTCCTCACCACCCTGGAAATCCCTCAGGATTGCTTGCCATATGAGTCACTGAGGCCCCAGGAAAAGTTATTTTGTCTTGTAAGCTGGTTGTTTTTCCTTCTGCTCAGAACAGCTGGCCCACCTTCTAGACCTGGGGGTGGGGTAGTGGAGCAGCTCATTACAAATTTTGTACTTGAAGCAATTTGCATTCTATAATTAATGAACATTAAAATGCATAATTACAAATGGAAACAAATGGCTTAGTGATGTTGAAAACGGGGCTTGGGAAGTAGTGGAAGATGGCTCAGGGGATGAGAGAGGGGGCTGGGAGGAGTAAGGCAGGGCCAGTGTGTTGTAGGAGCAACTGAGACTCCCCTCGGTACCTCTTCCTCACTAATCCTTAAGACTTCAAGGCTCAGGGATTCAGGCTCAGGGTCTTCCTGTGGGTCCTTGCCTGAAGCAGAACAGAATGGAGGCTGTGAGGCTCTAGAGCTCAGATGAACTGGGTTTCTCATCCACTTACTGAAAAACGTCTGCCAAAAAGCAGCCCTCCAAGGAATGGGGTCATTAGGAGGTGGACCTGCCCCTTTCCTTCTGCCCACTCCCAGCCCCACAGAGCCTGCCTCTCAGGCTTCTTTTTATAAGACCTTAAGAAAGTGCTTACAGATAACCAAATTTACTGACTTCAGTAATCTCTTCAAGGTAACAAACCAAATCACTTCACAACCTTCAGTGCCTTCCAGTTGTACTTAGAATAAACTCAAGATGACTTCCCATGGCTGAAGTCAGGGGTCAACAACTTTTTTTTTTGTATAAAGAACCATGTAGTAAATATTTTAGACTTTGCAAGTCACATGCATGTGTTGTTGTTGTTGTGATTGTTGGTCCTGTAGTCTTCCTTTTTTTAAAAAAAAAAAAGACTTTTATTTATTCATTTGACAGATAGAGATCACAAGTAGGCAGAGAGGCAGGCAGAGAGAGAGAGGAGGAAGCAGGCTCCCGGCTGAGCAGAGAGCCTGATGTGGGGCTTGATCCCAGGACCCTGGGATCATGACCTGAGCTGAAGGCAGAGGCTTTAACCCACTGAGCCACACAGGCACCCCTCATAGTCTTCCTTTAAAAAAAATAAAAACAGAACTTTAAAAATATAAACATAAATAGTCCTGTGCAAAACAATTTGTGGCGAAATAGATGTCTTTTTTCTCTTTTTCCTGCTAAACACAACTAAAAATGCTGGAGATTACATATAAAACAAACATAAGTCTGTGAAATGTAAAGAGAAAAAGGCAGACCAGCTAGGAATTTGGGGGCCCATGGAGATATTTGTGGTCAGTACCTTGGGTTTTCTTTTTGCCTTATATGTTCCAAACTTGGAACTGAAGGAGCCACCAAGTCAGAAATGCCAATAGGTAAAGACCAAACAAAACAAAACAGAAACAACCCAAAACCCAAAGCGTACTCTCCTCAGCAAAAGGAAAATGGCAGCCTATAAAGACAGAAAATTTTTAGACAATAATCACTCTAGCTAGACATCATGGTCCAACCCCAACCCATTCTAACAAAGGCCAGATAGGGAATTAGACTTTCATTCTTACCAGACTATAATGATACAGTCTGATAATACAGTACCTCCCCCTTTCTTTACTGCAGTGATGTCAAAGAAGGCCAAGTGGGAAAACTGGGATTTTACTTCCCCTGACAGTAATGAGCTATGCCTCCACTTTCCCCTATTGGAACAGTGTCAGAAGAATCCGTATAAAATAGAAGGTTTAAATAAGATCCAGAGTTAAAACATAATAACATAACATAATGCCCCAAGTTTATCTGGGTTTCCACCAAGAATCACTTATTGCACCAAGAACCTGAAGGATCTCAAACAGAATGCAAACAAACAAACAAACAACAACATTGCCAATAGATGCCATTATGAAGATAACAAAAAATATATATTGGAAGTTAATGACAAATATGTTAAAATAGCCATCATAAAAATGCTTAACCAAGCAATTATAAGCACAAATGAGAAAAACAGAAAGTCTTATCAAGGAAGAAGAAGATATAAAGGAGAAACAAATGAAAATTATAGAACTGAAAAATACAATAATAAAAAAATGTTTTGAAAACTCAGTGGATTAACTTACTAGCAGATAGGACAGAGGAAATAACCAATGAACTTAAAGATAGAAATAGAAATCACCCACTCTGAACATCAAGAGACAAGACTGATAAAGAAAATAAACACAGTCTCAAGGGGCAGAAGGAGATAAGAAAGAGTGGAACTGAAAAAGTGCGCAAAGAAATAATGGCTGAAAACTTCTCGAATTTGATAAAATGCATAAATATACATATTTGAAAAGCTGAGCAAACTCCAGAATAAATACAAGGAAATCTATACCAACAATCATAGTCAAATTTCAGTTTTTCAAGGAAAAAATCTTCAAGTAGAAAGAAGTGACATCTTATATATAGGAGAAACACGTAAATGATGGTAGAATTCTCATGAGAAATCATGGAGGCCAGGAGGAAGTGGCACAGCATTTTTTAAGTGTTGGATGAAAAACGAAAACAAGAACAAAAACTGTGAACTCAGAATCCTGTGCCCAGTAGACATCTCTTTGGAATGAGGGAGAAATCAAGACATTCTCATATGAAGGAAAACTAAGAGAATTGGTTGCCAGGAGACTTATTCTAAAGACTGGCTAAAGGAAGTTCTTGAAACAGAAAAGGAACAATAGAAGAAGGGATTTTGGAACAGTGGGAAGGAAGAAAGAACACAACACAAATATGGGTAAATGCAATATACCTTCCCTTTCTTCTTGAGCTTCCTACATTATGTTAGACAGTTAAAGTAAAAATTATAGCACTATCTGATGTGGTCCTAAATGTACTTAGAGGAATATTAAAAAAAAAAATATGTCACAGATGGGAGAAGGTAAAGGGATGTAAAGGGAGGTCAGGTTTCTATACATCATTTAAATGGGTAAAATGATGGCATAAGTAGACTGTGATAAGTCATGCATACCAAAAGCAAACACTAAAAATTATGCAAAGAGATGTACTTAAAACACTACAGATAAATCAAAATGGAACCTTAAAATGTTGCAAGAGAAAGAAAAATGAAGATCAGGAAACAAAATAAAACATCTAACTTAAGCTCTAAAATACCGGTAATCACATTAAATGTAAATGGTCTAAAAATACAAATTAGAAGACAGAAATTGGCAGATTTGATGTAAAAATATGACCCAGTTATATGCTGTTCACAAGAAATTCACATAACATATAATGATTTAGGCAGGTTGAAAGTAAATAAAAATCAATGTGCAAATCAAACAAAAGTAGGAGTAGCTATATTCATATCACATTAAGTAAGAGGGAAATCACATAATAATGAAAGTGTCATCCACCAAGAAGTCATAGCAGTCCCGAGTGTTTATGCATCAAACAACAGAGCTGTAAAATGTGTAAAGCAAAAACGAATAAAACTAAAAGGAAAATTAGAGAAATCCACAATTATGGTTGGATGCACCAACCTTCCTCTCTCAACAACTGATATAACAGTTAGAAAATTACCAATGCTATAATGTAACTCAATGATGTCATCAACTGAAAGGATCTAGTTAACATTTATAGAACACACTGCCCAGCAACAACAGAATACACAGTCTTTTCAAGTGCTTATGGAGCACATACCAAGATAGACCATATCCTGGGCCATGGAAAAATACCTCAGTAAATTTAAAAAATTCAAATCATGCAGAATGTATTCTCTAAATACAATAGCATGAAACTACAGAACAATAACAAATAACAAAAATCTTTAAATACTTGGAACCCTCACAACACATTTCTAAATAAACCATGGATTAAAGAGGAAGTCTCAAGGGTTATAAAAAACAATATGGTGATCTGAAAGAAATAAAAATAGAGTATATCAGAATTTGTGGGACACAACTAGCATAGTGATCTATTTTTTCCTTGTAATTTCTCTGTGTCTTTATATTTAATGAGGAGGAAAGTTATTGCCATGAATGTATATATTAGAAAAAAAGTTTCAGTTAATAATCTAAGCTTCCAAAAGAACCTACCAAAAAAAGAGAACAAAATGAATCCAAAACAAGCAGAAGAAAGGAAATCAATGTACTTAAAAACAAAAAGAAAAAAAAATACACAAAAGTCAATGAAGTAAAAAACTGATATCTTCAAAACATCAAGCAAATTGGGGGTGGGGGGAGGACTAGCAAAACTTATAAAAGAGAGAGGAGATACAAGTTATCAATATTAGGAATGAAACAGGTGATATACAATACTATTTACAATGTCAAAAAATAATGAAATACTTCGATGTAAATCTAACAAAACGTGTGTGACATGTATGCTGAAAACTATAGAATGCTGATGAAAGATATTTTTCAAAATTTTATTTATTTTATTTTAGAAAGGGAGCATGAATGAGGAGAGGGGCAGAGGGAGAGGAAAAAGCAGACTCCCCACAAAGCAGGGAGTCCAACATGGGGCTCAATTCCAGGACCCCGGGATCATGACCTGAGCCGAAGGCAAATGCTTAACTGACTGAGCCACCCAGGGTGCCCTCATGAAAGATATTTTTAAAAGATCTAAGTAAATGAAGAGACAAACTGTGTTCTCGGATTGGAAGACTCAACATCATAAAGATCTCCTTTCCCTTCAAACTGATGCAAACTTTTAGGATAATTCCTATCAAAACCTCAGCATGATGATTTTTTTATAGATATAGATAAGACTTTCCTAAAATTTATGTGGAAGGGCAAAGGAACTAGGAGAAACAAAACTTCTTTTGAAAAAGTAGAATAAAGTACAAGGAGTCAGTCTACCCTGTTTCAAGATATATATGGCTATGGTAATCAGGACTGTGGTGTAAACAGAAGGATAGACCTATAGATCAACAAACAGAATAAAAAAACACAGAAATGACCCACACAGGGTTTTTTTGGTTATGTTTTGTTTTATTTTTGTGTGTGTGTGTGGTTGTTTTGTGGGTTTTTTTGTTCTTTGTTTTTTGGGTTTTTTTTTTTTTTATGAAGAGGCAAAAACAATTTAATGGGGAAAAGGGAATCTTTTCAACAAAGGGTGCTGGTACAATTGCACATTCATAGGCAAGAAAACAAACCTCAGTGAAGTCTCACACCTCATGCAAAAATTAACTAAAAATGTATCACAGAATTAATTGTGAAACATAAAGCCATAACACTTCTAGAAAAATACACACACACAAGAGAAAATCTTTGAGATTTGGGCTTGGCAAAATGTTCTTAGATTCTAAAAGTATGATCCATAAAAGAAAAAATGGTAACTTGGATTTCATCAAAATTAAAAACATTTGCTCTGTGAAAGCTCATTTGAAGAAGATGAGAAGACAAGTTACAAACTGGGAGAGAAAATACATTTGCTAGCCACATCTCTGACAAAAGTCTAATGTCTAGAATATATAAAGAACTCTCAAGCCTTACCAGTAAAAAAACAAAACAAAACAAAACAAAAACCCCAAATCATTCAATCAGAAAATGGGCAAAAAACATTGAGACATCTCATTGAAAAGGATATACAGACGGAAATAGAGCTCAAGAGATATGCAGCACCACTAACTACTAGGGAAATTCAAATTAAAACCAAAGTGAGGGTGTGACTACACACAGATCAGGGTGTCCATATGTATATATGGACAACATCAAATGCTGTTGAGAGTGAATCACTCATACATTTACTTGTGGGAATTTAAAATAGGACAACCACTCTGGAAAACAGTTTGGCAGCTTCCTAAAAAAAATTAAATTTGCAACCTTCGTATGACCCAGGAATTATATTTCTTGGCATTTTTTTTTAAGAAGTGAAAATTTATGTTTACACAAAAACTTGTATGCAGATATTTATAGCAACTGTTAATTATAGCTAAGAAATAGAAACAACCCTCATATCCTCCAGCAGGTGAATGGTTAAACACACCATGACCCGTCCATACCATGGGCTACTACTATGCAGTGAAAAAGGAACTCAGTATTGCTATATCAGCAATCTGGATGAACACGAGAAGGATGCTGAGTGGAGGGAAAAAAAGCCAATCCCCAAAGGTCCCATACTGTATGATTTTATCGATGTTATATTCCTGAAATGACAGAAATTCTATAATGCTTTCTATCAAATTCTAACCTGTAAAGGAATGGAGACCATGGTGGTTTCTGGGCATAAAGAAAAAGAGTCAGGTGGGAAGTGGGTGGGATATTAAAAGGGCAACAGGAAGAATTTCTGTAGCAATGCAAATGCTCTGTATCTTGGTGATCAATGTATATATCCTGGCTGTGATATTTTATTCTGTTGTTTTCCAAGATGTTTCCATTGGAGGAAACTGGGCAATAGGTACACAGAATTTCTCTATTATCATATTATTTCTTACAACTGCATGCAAATCTACAATTATCTCAAAATCTTAAAAAAATATTTTTTAAAAAAGCAAACTAACAGGGTTCAGACGGGATTTGGCTTGCAGATCATAGTGCACAACTCTGGCTTAAGTGATGTGGTCACGGTCTTCCTCTCATACCTTGCCTTGTGCTAGCTGAACTTGTTTTCTCCTGGCTCACTAAGCTTTGACTGTCTGGCCTTCTTGGTTCCATAGGCCAACACTGTACCCTCCTTCAGGACTTTCATACTTCCAGCTCCTTTTTGGATAATGCCTCCCACTTGTATTCACCCAGGAGACCCCACTCATTATTCAGACTTCACTCAGAGTTTCCCGGTATGCCTCCTTTACTCCATTCCCTGTTCACTTGGTTCTTCTTCTTTTTTCGCGCGGAGGAATAACTGTCTTATTTATTTACTCATCAGTCATTTTCCTCTCTAGAACTTAAACTCCATGAGATCAAGGTGTTGTCTCCTGTGTTTACCGCGACATTTTCAGCACCCAGCACGTTTGGCTAGTGCTGAGTAGGTGTCCAATCAGTATTTCTTGAGCCATCCAATGAAGGGCTTGCATAGGTAAGAAAGAAAAAAGCTGATAGTTGTAGTTAGGTTTCCTTTTGAGGGATTGGGTTCATTCATTTACCATTTGTTCATTTCCCCTTCATTTGTGAAGTGCCTACTATGTGCTCTGAGCCAGGCACTTCCAGTGTGTTTTCTCGTGAAGTCTCCAGAAATGCCTCCGAGAGAGGCACCGTTACTCCCATTTTCCAGCTGAGGAACCTGAAGGGCTCTCTGAGGTGAAGCAGTTGTCACCATGCCGTTCGGGGCTCACAAAGCCTGTGTGGAATCAGGCCTGACGTCAGTCCCATGCTCTTGTCTCTAAGCTGCCCCCCACCCCATTGAAATAAAGGAAACTGAGGCCCAGCTGGGTTCAAGGACTTGCCCAACACACCAGGCAAGTAAGCAGAAGTGCCTGGGCAAGAGTTCTGATCTTCCTCTTTCCAGGATGGCGGCATGTCTCTCTTTTCCTCAGGGACATCTTCTCCTGACTAAGAGGAATACTTCTCTGACCAAGGCATCCCTACTCCAGTAACTGCTGGTCACTCACACTGCCAGGGTTTTGAGTTTCCCTTTCAAATTATACCGTGCTTCTTTTTTGTTCTATTACTAGTCTCCTCTTTCTGACAGAGACATAATATTCCTTAGCTCTCAAACTAGACTCTAAGCTTCTTCAAATTACCCACGACAGCAGCTGCCACTCGCCGAGCACCGTGCTGAGCGTCTGACGCATTTAGCTCCCTGTATCGGTTATCTATTGCCGCCGAACAAGTCATCCCAAAATGGAGCAGCGGAAAACGAAAAGATTTTACTGTTTCACATCTTCTCCGAGTGTTAGAAATTCAAGAGTGGCTTAGCTGGGCGGGTCTGGCCCCTCTGAGGTGCTAGTCAAGGTGTCACTGACTGGAGGGAGGGTCTGTTTCTGAGCTTACTCAGGAGCTGTTGGAAGGGCAGCCAAGCTGGCTGTTGGCCAGAAGCCTCCGTTCCTTGCCCCACGGGACTCCCTCTGGCGCTGCTCACAACATGGCAGCTTGATTTCACCACAGCCAGTGATCTGAGAGGGAGGGAGACGGAGGGAAGCTTCAGTCTTTAATAATCTAATCTTGGAAGGGCTCTGCCATCAGTTCCACCATATGCTATTGGTCATGTGGACCAGCCCTGGTGCAGTGTGGGAGGACACTCCACTGGGTGTGAATGCCAGGAGGCAGGAATCGTTGGGGATCATCTTCGATGCTGGATACAACTCTGTTTACTCCTTACAGCAATCCTAGGAAGATAGATGAGGTTGAGTCACTGGTAAGAGGTTGCGCAGCTTGTAAGAAGCCGAGTTTGGACTCAGACCCAAAGTTAACATACAGACACATCATACATCCTGTCTGGCACTCAGATGGCTCATTCGAAAAGTGGCAAGTGACTACATTGTTCCCGGACGCTATGCTAAGTGTGCCCTGCAGGTGGGGACAAGGCAGGAGGGTCCATTGTATTATAAACTTTGCATTTTGGTGAGGAAGACAGATGATGAGCAGTCAAGTAATTGAAATAATATGTAAATAATCTCGAACAGTGATACTACTAGATCTAGTCTGCCCTCGCCCACCCCCAAGGACTGGGGGCATGACGTCCATGCCGGATGAAGGGATACTCATGTGGGGGTGATCGGAAAACCCACTTCATCTGCTCAGAACACCTCTCCCAATTTTAACATAAGGAGGTTAAATCAGCTCTAAATCTATCTTTGCTCCAATGTCCTGAGATGGGAAATCCATCAGTCAGTTAGTTACAGGGGAGTGGAGTGCATTGCCTGGGAGTTAGCTAAGAGCTACAGAGCCAGAAAGCCAGAAAAGCCCTACCCTGGCCACGTCTCCTCAGTTTCCTGGTCTATAAAATGGGACTCCTGATACTTCCCACCGGAACTGGATCCTGTGGGCACTGTACCAATCACCACGACCTCTGTGGCTGAGGACAATGGAAATGTATTCTCTCTCAGTTCCAGAGGGCAAAGGTCCGATGTCGTGGTGATCTCAGGGTCGTGTTCCCTCCCAGGGCCTTGCTTGCTTCTTTCCGGCTCCTGGAGGTTGCAGGATAGACTGAGTCATGGCCCCATGGCTGAAATCTCTGCTCTGCCTTCACCTGGCCGTCTCATCCGTGCGTGTCCTCTCTGTGCCTTTATCTTACGAGACATCCGTGACCACATTCAGATCTACCTTGATGATCCTCGCATAATGCAAGGACTTTAGTTTTATCACATCTGCCAAACTTTACCGTCGAAGGTGACATTCACAGGTTTCAGGGGTTAGGTCAGAAACGTATCTTGGGAAGCCATTATCAGCCTACCACACTACCTCATAGGTTTGCTGTAAGGACCAACTAAGTAAAAACGGGTTAAGTGTTTAGATCTTGCCTGGATTACAGAACATACCTTTTTAAAGAATAAAAGTGGCAGGGAATCAGCTGGGGATGGGAAGAACTCGGAGTGAATTCCGTGCCCCTGTCCCTCCTGTCACCTGATGAGAAGGTCAGACTTTTTTTTTTCTAGCGCTTTTCCCTGAGTCTCTGCAGACAGACAGACCCGGCCCCAAGTACCCGTAAATGGCCCCAAGACTAGGTGCCCTCCTGTCTGACTGTGAGTGTTCAGAGATGAGCAGGGGTTTCCTCGGAGCTTGTATTAATATTTACAGCACTTCACTCACAGGGAAAATTGATTTTTCTTCTTAAGCACAAAATGTAGCCAGTTTTATAACCTTTCTGCAGCTTGATAAAGGCCATTTATAACCCACTTTCTCCGTCACCCTCCCTGGCGCCAGTCTCAAATGTCTCGAAGAACTTTTGTGCATTTGTAATTAGGAATTCTTCTTAGGCAGACTTTAATTTTCAGGAGGGTTGACCTTTTGTTGTTGTTGTTACAGTGGTCTTTGTAAGTGGATT
>PISX010025043.1:0-26773 GCA_004024625.1 Mellivora capensis
AAAAAAAAAAAATTAAAAAAAAAAAAAAAAAAGAAACCAAGCCCTGCTCATTGGGGACAATAGCTACCATAACACATGGTGGTTACTCTGCTAGTTTTGTACATGTAACTTTTAGATGACACTGCCAAAAACACGTAAAACAGTATAAAATATATTTGTTTAGATTTTTAGGAAATTATTTTATTAAAGTATGATGTACTACAGAAAATACAGATATCATGAGCATAGAGCTCAAAAAATTTTCCCTATTTTCAACTAGCTACTCATGGGAGATAGGACAAAAGTAGACAGGTAAGTACCACCTTAAATATTTTAATTACCAGAGTTCAAAGAGTAAGAAAGGTAAAACTTTACCATAAAATCTCTGGACATTATTATATTGATGCCACTGAAAGACTCATCTCTATTGACTCTTTTCCTATAAATGAGTATCACAGAATAAACCTTGAAACAAACCCTGGGAAAGCCCGTATTCTTGTGTAAAATTAGAAGAAAAATAAATGCCAGTCAGTTCTATCTCACTTATCTAAACAAAGCATACGATTGATACTCAGTGAATATTATGTAGCTGTGAAAATGTTGAAAGAGATACGGAATGATAAGTGAGAATTAGTTGGTAGCATAGTTCTAGGTCAGTGATCTGATGCTGGTTGAACAAGTATCTATTCTCTTAGAGCAAACCATTCTGTGCAAACTATGAAGAATAAAACATCAGTTTAATAGTTGTATTCCAATTTGAAAGCTATATAACAAGCATACAGTTCCTTAAATAAGCGTAATTGAACACCAAACATGGCATGTTAATACAATGAAAATGCTGTATATTACCTTATCTTTACGCATCAAAAACAGAAGGTCTTCGGCAGAGATTACCCTTGCTCCCCGGAGCTGAGAAACTTCAGCAGCTTGCTGTAACTAACAACAAAGAGAATTTAGAATTTTTTCCCTCAATAATCTAAATTAAATAGGCTACAGTCATGATGTCTCAAGAGAGATAAATATACTAAGAGTTAAAAACCTTTGGGAATAATCTGGCAATCACATTACTGCTTTTAAAAGTGAAATGTCTTATGTTTGAAAGTTAAAAAAAAGGGCAATTAAATTAACTCATAAGGCCACCTGTAACTGATACAATAAACAGAAATCCTTGATTTTTTCATGCAAAAGAAAAATCATGTGCAGCTTCCAGAAATGCATTAATGCACCTGAAAATAATCTTATGAAATTGTATCCTCATATCCATGTGAGCAATGGTTTCACTCAGTATCACTAGTTGAATAAGTATATTATTAATCTGAGCTCCCATGCTGGTATGATTTGAAATAGGCCCATTCAGAACTTTAAAAGATCAACAAAAACAGTAGCTGTTTCTAATATCCAAAGGAAAAAAAATAGTTTTAGTTTTGGCAAGTCTTCAGTGGGCAAAGGATTCAGTCCATAAATCATAATACTGGACTGCATTAATTTCTTTCCACACTAATCACATGCACACAAAAAGTTAACTGTATCTGGAATGCACAACACAAAACATACTGCATGAAAAGTTAGATTCCCCCTGCAATGTTCATGTGGGCCCTTATATCTACAAAGTTGAGAGTTTTCTGGAATTCAGAAGTCCTAGAAACACAATCTTACTTGAAAATGACCTGGAAAATAAAAGAATGTGAAAAATGATAGTTCTATTTTTTTGGCAAAGGCAAAATCGGTTTCTTATTTTGATTAGTTGGAAGGAACATAAAATACGTCCAGATGAAAAAAAATAAAGATGCTGGAGAAAACACTACAAATATGTGCCTGTAACTTCTTCCAAATTTGATCAAACCGTGGTGATTGCACCACACCATCTCTGTCCAATATTACAAAAATATTTACATATAAAGGCGGTTCCTAAATGCATTCTTCTTTGAAAGGAATAAATCTAACATATTCCTGAGAACTAATCTTTAAAAAGTGATATACTGTTATCTTAACAATTATAAGGAATCAAATAGTGCATTTGTTCTAAAGAAATTCTGCTCAAATGTTTAAGCGATTTTGCTAAGTAAGCTTCAAACCTTGTCTAAATACACAGACTACAAAATAGACTATAAACTCCCTATGTGTCAGCCTTACCACTGAATTTCCTGGATACTGGTGGTTGGTATATAAACATAATTCTACCTAAATATAGAAATTTAAATTTAACTGTGAGCCATTTAAAAAGAAATCTTGGGGGAAAGGTTTTAAAAAGATGATGTATCTACTCAGAAACTAAAAGTTTTCAGCAGGAAAAATCTGAACATATTTTTCTAAAAACTGGAAGAGTGTCAGGGAAATTTTTTTTCAAATAAAAACATTTCTATCACAGTATAAAATACACACAATCAGTGTGGAGAAGAACATGGGCCCAGTATCCATTTAAATGTGTGGATGTATATAGGGAACCAGGAGGCAGCCTTGTCAAGTAACTTTGTATTTTCTTTCACAAAGGATGGTGAGGATTTGACAACTGTAAAGTACTATACAGACAGAAGTAATTTCACCTATGTTAAGAAAGGATCAGAAGCATATATCCCAGAAGAGTTTTCCCAACTAATTGTTTACAAATACTACATATCAATAAATCATCTGTATTTATAATCCTCTTCAAAATGTCAGTTTACAAACACATTAACCAGGAAAAAAACAGAAAATGGAAAATAAAGACATAGGAGAGTTAGGCATTTTAAAACACCTTTGAAAACCAGTAGACGATGACTGTAGGGATCTGGAACTTATGTCCTGGTATGTGGTCATAATTTTCAGGAAAATTTAACTTTAGTTTTCATCTATCTGATGCACTAATTTCTTTCACCTAACTTCATGCCCTTACTAGCACTGGAACTGCTGGAATTCTCCTAATATGCCCTGGACTTTCAAGAAGTGATTCCTCAGGACTGAATGTGATCACTGTGTTACTTCACCAAGGCTACCTGCCTCGATGTGCCTTGTGCTCTAAAATTAGCCCTCCCAAACTCTGACCTCTTCTCTACAGAGTGAGGCAAGCAATTTTATCCGCTAATTGCAGTGATCACACTGTAAACGTGTGTATTATGGACTGGCTTCCTTCTAGAAATTTTTGTCCATGCCTACCCGAACATAAAGAAACTCCTCTTTAACAATATAAAGCTTAAAAACCTTAAAAAACAGGTTAGCAGCTTGTCAGTCCAGTTCCACAGAATGCTGAGCTCAGATTTGGTGTCTTTCACGTGAAAGCAATTCTCGAGTCAGGAAACCAAAATCATAAAATATTCCTAATAGCTTCAGTGTTAAAAAAATTGATTCTATATTCTATGCAAACCCTTGACTTCTCAATCTTTGAAACTAAATGGAAGTTGTACTTACTTCATTACTCACTGTTGCATGTTAAATATTTCTGGTAGTAAGTAGAATAACATGAAATAATGGTGTACTTCACAATTTTTTATTTATAATGAAAATGATATACATTGAATTGTGATATAAAATATGCAAGAAATAATGGAGCACAAAAATATTTTAAGACAAATCACTAGTAGAATGAGTATACAAATTTCATTTTCTTAACTATATGGATAAAGGTATAGTAATGTAATCTTGAGTTATTTATTAGCAACTTAATAAAATATTGTGCTACAAGACATTATTATTTTTACCACAACACCAACTCATGTATAGAATGTTTTTTTCTGATAAATATTATTTGTTCTTCAAAGTAAACAAAAAATAACATAATTTATAACAACTGTTTAAAAGACAAAAGTGGGGCACCAGGGTGGCTCAGTGGGTTAAAGCCTCTGCCTTCGGCTCAGGTCATGATCCCAGGGTCCTGGGATCGAGCCCCACATCGGGCTCTCTGCTCAGCAACACCCCCCGCCCCCGCCTGCCTCTCTGCCTACTTGTGATCTCTGTCTGTCAAATGAATAAATAAAAATCTTTAAAAGACAAAAGTTTCCTTTGCATAACTCATCATGTTTGCATTTTAAAATATTTTATGACACTTTATTTGGAAGTTGGGCATAAAAAGTCCTTAAAAATTTACATGTCATCTTAAATGCCTCATCTTTGATCCTGCAAATAAATCTCTTCTTAATTTCTCATTGCTGTTAATGACACTAACATTCAAACTCACTTTATTTTCCTCCCTCTGCTACCTTTCCACTAACCTCTGTTGATCTGGTTGTTTTGTTTTACTCTGCTCATGGTCTTGAATTTGCTCTCGACTTAGTATTCACCCTAATCTAGGCTTGTGGGGCTATTTGCATACTGGTTTCAAAATTTCAATGTCTCCAAATTGTGATGCAACCCAGATTTAAGTGCTAAAACGATCTTGCTCAAATATAATGCTCATAGTTCTTTTTCCAGGAACTATAAGAAGTCATGATTATCTAACTTCAGTGTGGTCTTTAAAGCCTGACTGACTCACAGATTTTTCGCTACACCTTCATTCTCATTATATTTCTTTTTTTCCCCCTCATATTATTCTACAGTTAAACTCCAATAATTTCAATTATATTTTCATACTTTTGTGCATTTTTAATGATTAATTTTTAAAAAAGATTTTACTTATTCACTTGTAAGACAGAGAGAGAGAGAGCGCACAAGCAGGGAGAGCAGCAGAGGGAGAAGCAGGCTCCTTGCTGAGCAAGAAGCCCGTTGTGAGACTTGATCCCAGGACCCCAGGATCATGACTTGAGCTGAAGGCAGACACCTAACCCACCGAGCCACCCAGACATCCCATGTAATGATTAATTTTATGTGTCAACTTGATTGGGCCATGAAGTGCTCAGACATTTGGTTGAACATTATTCTGGGTGTGACTATGAGGGTATTTCCGGGATGAAATTAATATGTGAATAGGTAAAATAAGTAGACTGCCCTCCCAAATGTGGGTGGACCTCAACCTATGAGTTGAAGAAATGAAAAGAACATTATCACTTCACAACTATCAGAATAGCTAAAATCAGTAACAGAAGAAACAACAGGTGTTGTCCAGGATGTGGAGAAAGGGGAATCTTCCTGCATTATTGATGGGAATGCAAATTGGTGTGGTTACTCTGGAAAACAATACGGAGGTTCTTCAAAAAGTTAAAAATAGAACTATCCTACGATCCAACTGCACTACTAAGTATTTACCCAAAGGATATGAAATACTAATTCAAAGGGGCACATGCACCCCGATGTTTATAGCAGCATTATCAACAATAGCCAAATTATGGAAAGAGCCCAGGTGTCCTTCAACTGATGCATGGATAAAAAGATCATATAAATATATATATAAAATCTTATACACATACACGTACATACATAGAATGGAACATTACTCAGCCATAAATAAGAATGAAACTTTGCCATGTCCAATGACATAGATGAAGCTAAAGAGTATTACGCTAAGCAAAATGAGTTAGTCAGAGAAAGACAAATACCACATGATTTCACTCACATGCTGAACTTACTAAAGAAAGCAAACAAGCAAAGGGAAAAAAGAGAGAGAGAGAGGCAAACCAGGAAATAGACTCTTTAACTACAGAGAAGAAAACTGATGGTTACCAGAGGGGAGGTGGGTGGGGAGATGGATGAAATAGGAGATGGGATCACGGAGGGCACTTGTGATGAGCACTGGGTGTTGTATGGAAGTGCTGAATCACTATATTGTACACCTGAAACTAATATTACACTGTATGTTAACTAACTTGAACTTAAATAAAAACTTAACCCATAAATGCCAAATAAAAGGGAATGGAATGCTTTCTGCCTACCTTAAAATGGAACATTGGTCTTTTTGAGAACTTCCTCCTTGGACTAAAACATCTCCTGTTTTTCAGGCTGGACTCAGGCTGGAATTATATTTCACCTCTCCTGTGTCTCCAGCTTGCTAACTACAGAACTTGGGAGTCCTTAGCGTCCATAATCATGGAATCCAATTCCTTACTACCTACCTACCTACCTACCATCTTTCTATCCATCTATCCAACCACATACACCCCCTCCACACACACACACACACACACCCCTTATTGGTTCTATTTTTTTCTGGAGAGCCTTAATACAGAACTATATTCAAATTATGAGAAATTCTTGATTCAGCACTTTATTCTTTAAAATATAGGTTTCAAAATAATTTTATAAAAAAAATCTGTGATTATCTTCATACAATAGTGTTTGTTACCTAACCTAGGTGTGAAACTCATATACCCAGTTTATAATATGTTGATTATACTTGTCAATGAGTTTCTTATTTATCTTCCTCACCCAGTTACTTAATACTTTCACTTCCCTACTACATTTTGAATAAAATCTCCAGGTCCAGGACCACCACTCCCCAACAGGCAGTTTTTAAATGTTTGTCAAATGTTGGCAGCCCAACTCCCCTTCACAACTGTCAGTTTTCTCATCTTTGATATAAATGAAATGGGCTAGATGAAGTCAATAAACTCTGCATCTGTCTGGGACCCACATAAATTCGGCAGAAAGATTCCTCTAAAGTTCCCAAAGGTCTTAAAAGTATAGCAAGTTTCACAATTATTAACATCCTGAAAATATTCCATTTTAACCACACTTCTGTTGTAACTTTTTCCTTTGGGTTTTAACTAAATCCCTGGATCTTACCTTTTTGAGGATACATAGTAAATAAATAAATAGTAAAAGGCAAGAGTTGTTGAAAGCCATGTTATGAAAAGCTAGGCTGTCCCCTGGCCCAAGATTTATTTGTCTGTCTTTCTATCCATTGGTTGACCACTCACTATTTACCAGGCCAGATTCTAGGTCAGACGATGAAAGGACAGCTCTGCTTACAACTGTACTTCTCAGCCACCAATTCTGAGTCTCATGTTGTAACTGAAAGCAGCAGGAGTTCGGAAATCTGGATTCCAGGTCTAGCTCTACTACTCACATATTCACATAACTGTGAGATCAGATACATCAATTACTTCCCTAGATTTTTCAGTTTATAAATATATTTTTTCCATTTGAAATGGGTAACCAATGGTTTTAATGACTATTAGGAGAATTAATAATCTTAGCAGTAACAATAGCTATCATTTATTGAATACCTAATTTGTACCAGGTACTGTACTGTGTGTTATACTCAATTTGCTTAAACATTTTTAAAATTTAAGTTAAAATGTATATAACATTAAAAGTCAAACAATACTCTAAGTTTTTAATGACAGACATGACTACCTTACCAAACTTCTTTCCAGTGGTTCTGCTTCAAGAGGCAACCACTTTCAACTTGTTTAGCTTGTTCTACTATTATTCACCTCCATATTTGAAATATGCCTATAATATGCTTTTATTTTTCACCTTTAAATACTGTCAATTCTACCACTGAAGATAAAGAAGACACAGTGTTCTCAGCTACCTCTATTTTAACCATCTCCTTCTTTCCCTCTTGATCTTATCTACAAAATTTAATTAAAAAATTAATATCCAGTGTTTATATTTTTAGATTGCATAAACACTATTATAGCTTGGCTGTTATGAATGAATTTTTTTTTACAAGTTTTAAAAACATTTTTCTTGTAGTTAATAATTTCCTTGATTTGTTTCTTTGCTTATTTTTCTGTGAGCCTAATACTGTTTCATCCCAAACTCTTTGAGAGATTTGAAACATATAAGGATTTCTTTCAGTTTCATTGTTTTTGTTTTCCTTCAGAGACATCTCATCTGGAGTTCTCCAACTCTTCAGCTATTCCTTTTGGATTCTTCATTTCTTGATCCCATTTCTTGCTCTATCTTAGTTTACATCCTTATTTGGGTAGATTTTTTTTTTTTTTTTTATTCTTGAGCATAGATATAACAGCTGCCTTAAAAATCCCATCTGCTAATATCAACACCTGGTCATTTGGAGTCAGTTTTAATTTTGTCTTTTCTCTGGGGTATGAGTCATGTTTGCCTGTTACTTCATATTTTAAGGAATGTGGAATTTTATCTGAGATAGTGTGACTGATACCTCACAAGGACTCTGGATTCTGTTATGCTCCTTTAAAGAATATTGATTTTTTTAATTTTTTAAACAGGCAGAATGAAAACTAGAAAATTAGAATGAACTCAAACTACAATACCTTTCTTCCTCACCCAGTGGTGGGGCTATAGTTGAAAAATACCTCTGGTAGTTTGCTGAGAAGGGGTTTATGGGAAATAAAATTTTAAAGATCTAGTATTCTGAAAATTCATTTAAACCACCCTCACATTCAGTTAGCAAATGGGGTATGGAATTTGAGCTTAAAACTCATTTCCCTCAGAATTTTAAAGACATTGCTCCACTGTCTTCTAGCTTAAAATGTTGTTGTTGAGAAGTTAGTTATTGTTGTTGTTTCTATTCTTAAGGCTTTGTGTGACCTTTTTTCCTCCACTGAGAAAATTTTAGTGTTTTTCTTTTCATACCTAAAATTCTGAAATTTCATGGTGCAGTGCCTTGGTGAGGGTCTTTCTACATATATTTTCTTGGTACTCACAAGGATACTGTAACTCATATATTCCTGTCCTTCATGTCTGCTAAATTTTCTTGCATCACTCTGAATTTTTTTTCCTTCTGTTTTCTGGGTTCTTTTTAGAACTATGGTCTTTGTGCCTAGGATTTCCAATACCAGAGTTTGTTTTATTCAACCTCTCCAGAGAGTAAGCCTAGGTTATTTTTGCCAAGTGGATAAAGGATAGTTAACTGCCTATATGGCTTTGACAGGGACTGGGATCTTTATACTTTCAAAAAATCCTCTTGCTTTTCACCTAACCCAAGATTTCTTTCCTCAGAGGTACTTTCAATCCTAATTTTCTCCAGGTTCCAAGGTTTCATTTTTCTTATAATTTTTAAACTTCTGGCATTTCTATCCACCTTTAAGCTTCCACAATTTTTTGACAAATTTAATCTGTTATTTAATCTTCACCCATTTTGTCTTCATAGGTTTATGCCTCTTTAAATTATTTTGCTGTCCTTTAGTGTGGTTTCAGAATGGTTGAAGATAAGCACATGTTATCACCCATGTTTAAGCAGAAACTGATACTCCTTTTTTTAAATGTTAACATTTACTGAATGTACTATCTTGTGCTTCTTGTCTTCTATATATTACCTCTTTTAACCCGTATGAAAAACCTGAGAGATGTTCAGGTACAAAAAACTGGTACTAAATAATAAATGCTTAACATCAGGCCATTTATCTTTCTCTCCAAGATTATTAATTTCTTATTCAGAATACAGGAAATTATGATCATTAAATAAAGCCTTGCATTGCATAGAAGTCTACCCACAAAAACATTTATTTGCCTTTCAAAACATTTTCATTGCTGGCAATGAAATGGTTGCCAAAATAAAAATGGTTTGGATCAAAACATCCAAGCCAGTTGCTTCATGCAGACATAGCTTAAGGACTGAGGACTAAGCAAGTGTTTGAAAGGAAATGGATTTGTAACTAAATACAGTTAACATTCAGGATACTATAAATGTAAGATATATGACTTTGTATTTTCCTATCATATGAGCTCCTTATTCTTTGTTAGTGACTAGTCTTCCACTGTCTTAGACATCTGAAATATAAACAAGTACATAAATTGATAAAAGATGTGTCTAACTTTTTAGAGTTTCATTTTAACTTTTCTTTTTAGAATAGTAAGTCAAAGACCGTTAAGGCAAATTTTTAAAAAAATATGATGAAGCTATAATTATTAGTATCTCATGACTCAAAAAATTCAGTTTTATTTATGTACGTATTTTAAAGAATTACCAAGTCACAATCAATATAAACCTGCAAAGTTTTAAAAATTTCCATTAAATAATGGCTACATTTATTGTATAAGAACAGCAAACTTGACAAGGAACTAGTTCTTTGGTTACTCTCATTTAAATATGAAATTAGGAGAACAACAACCATTTGTAAGTTTTCTTTGAAACTATTTTACATAGAAGTAATTTATAAGCAACTTTTAAGTCTAAACACATCAAGGTTTGCAAGTACACAAAAGGATATGCTGGAAAATTTTTAAAGTTGAAATTAAAGTAATAAACTAGGTCATAACATGGAGGACATTGGGAGATGGAGAGGAGAAGTGAGTTGGGGGAAATTGGAGGGGAAGACAAACCATGAGAGGCAGTGGACTCTGAGAAACAAACTGAGGGTTTTGGAGGGGAGGGGTCTGGGGGGATGGATGAGCCTGGTGGTGGGTATTATGGAGGGCACATATTGCATGGAGCACTGGGTATACTGCATAAACAATGAATTTTGGAACACACACACACACACACACAAATTAAAAAAAAAACTAGGTTATAGTTTAAATAGTACACTATTCTGGATTATACCTTAAGTACCACACTAAACTGGATTATAGTTTATTATCTGTTTATTTTTAAAGATTTTATTTACTTATTTATTTGACAGAGAGGGAGAGAGTACAAGCAGGGAGAGTGGCAGAGAGAGGCAGAAGTGGGCTCCTGCTGAGCAGAGAGCCCCATGTGGGGCTCAATTCCACATGGGGTTATAGTTTAAATATTATACTATTAAGTAACTATAGTTAGTACTATTTAAAATTTAATTATTTACTATTTAATTATTAAAACTAGAATATCATGTAACTGCTTCAAACAGTACACAGAAACAGAGAAGGAGGTAAACCATAATAGATTTTAAACTATATGGAACAAACTGGATGGCTGGAGGGGAGGTCGGTGGGGAGATGGAGTAACTGGGTGATGGGCATCAAGGAAGGCACTTGATGGAATGAGAGCTAGGTATTAACATGCAACTGATGAATCACCAAATTCTACCCCTGAAACTAATAATATACTACATGCTAACTAACTTGAATTTAAATTAAATATAAAAATTTAAAAAACAAACTAAAATACATTAAAATTGTAGAAAGATGGTAGATCTTGACTTTGCTCAACATCTACATAGCAATTGTTCAGTTACTCAATAATTAAAATGATACAGTGTAAAGATCTAAGGGTGTACATTTTATTTGCATTTCTTAACATTTTAAAAATGTAAACATTTTGGTAGATTACAAAATGTGTACTTTTCTTGTCTACAATTAATAATGACTCTTTTTTTCTCTGCTTATTTCAATGTCTGTACTTCCCTCCATATTTCCTTCTGTTCCCAGTCTTCCATAAAGGTGTCCACTCAACGAGTTGTGGCCATTAGTTATTTCTTCACAGGATAAAAATCTAACAGGTAAAAGACTGAGTTAACTCATTTTCTTTGAAAGTCTGCCTAATTTTTCACATGATAACCTGATTTCATTTTGCCCCAGAATGTTTAGGAATAAACACAGGTCTTGTACTAAATCTTCGTGATGAGATCGGGTTATTAAAAGCACTGAACTACAAGACCACACACAGACCAATGTAATGACTGGAAAAATCACCAAATGGAAAGAATAAGGTAATCCTAAAGAATAATCACAAGGAATGAAAAAAAAAAACGGATTTCCAATTTTATCTCTATTACTATTACCCTTGTTTTGGCAAAAGCAATTTTATAACTTGGTCCTTTTGTTGAGAAAATACATGGAAAAAGTGCCAACTTAAGAATTTTATAGAGTTCTAGCTTCTGATGCTGGGTCTTAGAACCTGTTCAATGCATGCGGGGCAAGTGTCTGCTATGAAACTCAGCTAAGGTGTGGCTTCCTGTCAGTACTGTGATCTTGAAGAGTGTTCCAGATCATTTAGATTATTACCTCCTTTTATTGTCTAACTCAGAAGTTTTCTCCATGTGGACCACTGATTTCACAAACAGTTGAATCGAGAAGCTTTAAAAAAACCATTAACTTCAAAAAAGTTTCCAAAACCACAGATTGTTTTCCCTTGCATTAAATTTTTAAAAATGCCTCTGGTTTGATGTTTACATGAGGCATTGTCATGCGGCATACAGTAAGCCCTGAAAAATTGCTACCTACATTTATTCAGAAGTGAAAATTTAAATTTCAGGGTCATCATAAAAAAGGTTATCATTTCCAGTATTCACAAAGATTAAAGGCTATTACTGGACTACTGATTAGCACTAAGGACTTATTTTACCATAAACAAATTTAGGATATAAAAATTTTGTTTGGACATATACATATATACACACAATACATATATACCATATACATACATATGTGCACATACATGTATGTGTATACATACACACATATATATGTATTTCTATGTATATAGAGTGTATATATCACTAAAATCCCTCTCAACAAGTTTTAAAAAATTAACTCTCATTTGAGGTTAAAGGGCATAGAGTTCTTCAGATAGAGAGCTAATGGCTTCCGTAATAACTTCTCATGTTGAATCACCCTAACATGAAATATAATGCATGCCTTAAGGTGCATACATTCTTGAAGCTATAGTTTTAAACAGAAGAGTGGGTCTTTCTGGTCCTCAGTTTCTTCAAATGGGAACAAAAGAAAGGTAGACACCAAATGAGCTCCAAAGGTGCTTTGGCTTTTACTTTCTGGTCTTTCTGGTTCTAGTTTTTAACCTTAGGAATAGTTTACTTTTGGCTTCATAATTGAATGCTTGTATCGCTGAGAGAAGAAATAAAAAAGAAAAGCTCAAAGAGGTGAGGTGCAGGAGGGAGTCAGTTAAAAAAAAAAAATCTACTTGGTTAAACCAGTAGAAATAGCAACCAATCCAATTAATCGTGTCAGTGGATGAGGTATGAGTTAGCATTAATGACTTATTTTACAACAATGTTCCCCATGGTACACAAATTAGCAGATGAGAGAGTTAATTATTCCAGTACCCTACCCAGTAGTTCCAGATACATTTGAAAGCCAAAGTCAATTGCAAAATGGGATTAAAGCAACGCAATTACCAATACATAATTAAGATTGGTCTATATCTGGTTCTAATCCGCTCTTTGCTTTTATCATAAGATGAACAGAGATAATTTGTATATACTTCCCCCTCAGTCTGTCAGAGAAAGTAGCCCTATTCAAATTTTGTATTCAAACTCTGCTTGCATAGGAAAACCAATCAATGTTGTATATAGTATTTATCAAATTAGAAGACTTATATGTAAAACTAAATGAAAAGTCAGGTTTCCTGGGCTCAGATGTCATTCCCATATTCTACTTAAGAATTAAAAAGGTTATTAAAAAGGGCTCAAAAGGTGATATAGTACAGATCTTGTTACACTCACAGGTTATTGTGAAGATCAAATGAAATAATGTTGTATAGGCACCTGGACTAAAAAGCACCATAGAAGCATAATGTATTGCTTAGGAATGACCCATTCTTGGTTAGAAGATGAAAAAAAGTAATCTATATAAGGAAAGGGGAAAAAAAGTCTACTGATAATTTGATCAGCAGAGAAAATGTTTTAGATTTGTTATTTAAACCCAAACCAGGATATTCTTAAGAGATTCCTTGACATCAAGCTAAAATGGTAAAACCATCCCGCAACACTCCCATGGTCACATTCTGAGAAAGCAGACAACATAGAAAAGACAGAGCCCCACATCCTTCAACAAATGCAAATGACGTGCCACAGACTCTCTGAGGTCTCCTCAAACTTAGTTACAGACCTAATCACTCTCTTTCCATTGTTTCTGGGGACATCGTAGGACTTCAGCCAGCTTACCACTTATTGCCCTACTTTGTAAAGGTCTCTTTATAATAAGAAGGCTTCCCTTCCAGAATGCAAACTCCATTAATGTAGTCTCCACAGACCACATAAAGGCTATGAATCTTAAGAGAGACTCAAAGACATTGCTACAGATTATCTGAAATGTCTAAAGAAAATCTGACTCATCTGGAGTTAGCTCAGTTAGATACTAGCCATGATGAATTTCCAGCCAAAAGTCAAATCAAGTCGTGCCTCCAACTCTAATCAGGATTTGTAGAAAACCTCAACTTATATATAATTTATCTGGCTGAATCTCAGCTAACATATGTATGTCTGGGGTATCTCTGGGGATGACCCATACAGGAGCACTGATATTTACCTGAATATATCAGTCAGTTTACTGGTCAGGGGCTTGGAAATAAAAAAGATAGCATAGTTAAACTGCGAATTTGGAGAGAGTTTACCCAGAAACTATTTATGAAGATGTGGGGAAGGTTTAGGGATGAGCCTCCCAGGGTACAGAAAAGGCAGAAGGGTGAAAAGTGAGTCTAGAAGGACAAACATTAGATGTCCATTATCACCTCAGTCTTCAGTCTTATTATGGCTACTTTCCCCCTTAAATACCAGAAGTAGAATGGTTTTCATTTCCTTTTAAAATCTTCTGTTCAGACAATTTAAAAACAGAAATGGGTGGGAAGTGTCCTCCTCTAAATATACAATGTGATCTGGTGATAGAAATTATAATCCTAGATTCTAAGACTTAATTTAAGGAAGGGTAGCACCAATAATATGCAAACAAGAACATAAACTAGCACATAGTGTACACACTACAAGATGACTAACGTATTTGACATATTTTTAAAATTGTTAGTTTTTCTAATTTTTACAAAAATCCTATGAGTTAGGGGATATTAATATTTTAGCTTTTTTTCATAGATAAGGGAACAGTAGCTCAGAGCATTTACATGACAAAGATGTGACTAAAACAAGTCTTTCAGACAATAACTCCCTGTTTCCATTGTATCCCATGGCTAGTATCTTTTCCATGGCAGCTAACTTTTCCATTTTCTCATGTAAACTAACAGTTAATAGTTTCCTCATATAAACTAATATTTAAGTATGTAAAATTCAGTAACTTGACCAATCAGCATTCAACACTTTACAGAATTTAGACAGCATTAACAGTTTAATATAATTTTCATGGAGTTTTAAAAGTCTCTGATAAATTTCTGGAAATACTCTTGTGTAAACATAGTTTGGTTTTTGGAGTAGAAAAAATTTTTTTCATATGGTCCATAACAGATCTACTCTAAGACACATAGCAATTAGTTTAGAAGTCTGAATGTGCCATTAAGACTTTAATTAAGGGGCGCCTGAGTGGTCCAGTCGGTTAAGTGTCTGCCTGAGGCTCAGATCATGATCCCTGGGTCTGTGAGTCAGGCTCCATGCTGAGTGGGGAGCCTGCTTCTCCCTCTGCCTCTACCCCTCCCTCTGCTCATGCTCTCTCTCCCTCTCTCTCTTTTCTTCTCTCAAATAAACAAATAAAATATTTTTTAAAAGAACACTTTAATTAAATTCAAAGTTAGCAGCTAATGTTTCAGCTCCAACCCTGGGTGTACGATCTTGTGCCAAATGATTAATGTATTTTATCTTCAAGTTCCCATTTTTAATATGGATGTAATGATACTTGCATCTTGGGGTTGTGTAAGGACCACATTAAATTATACATGCAAAGTGGCACAGATTCTCAAGAAATATTCATTCCTGTTGTACTCTCACCATTTTCTGTCCTAAAGGATATGTGTTGGAGTTCATGTGAAGAGTGTGAGCACAGAGCCTGATAAAAAGTCCTTCTCTCTGCCTTCTTGTAGGGAAGGGTAGAGATGGGAAAGGGAATTTTCACCAACTAATTTTATTCAAGTGTCATATATTTATAGATTCCAGTGTTGTCCCATCTCCATCAGTATTTGTGCTCTGTATTAAGTTATTTAGTTATGAACTGTCACAGTCATAACTATGAATTAATTAGAATGGGAAAACTCCCCGAAATGATTTACTTTTGTGATAATGGCAATTAGTGAATAAATGTAAATAAGTACTACAAATACATAAATAACTGTAGGTACAAAACTCACTTTGCATTTTTACTTCTCTAAAGCACCTAACCTAGTACATAGCACAAGTAATTAAGACAAGAAATGAAAAGAAAGGATATGTAATTTGGATGGTTAATTAACAGAAGTTCTAGAACAGAATACAGAGGGAAAGGAACATTTGAAGAAATAATTCAGGAAAACTTCCCAGCACTGAAAAACATAAGATTCCAGACTAAATCTACCAATTGTTCAACGCAATGGATGAAAAAGCACATACCAAGTCACCTCACACTCATTCATCCACAAATATTTACTGAGAACCTGGTACAACTCTTGATGGCAGGGATAGAACATTAAACAAAATAGTCAAAGTCCACATTGTCATGGAACTTATATTTGAGGGGTCAGAGACACATAATAAACTATTTAATATGTTATCCCAATCCCTATGCTACTCCAAAAAGAGTAAAAAAAAAAGTTTAAGAAGGGAAAAAAGAGTAATCAGGGAAGTACTCATTAAAGTAACATCTGAGCAGAAACCAGCAAGAAGGGGATAGGCCACATGGATATGTGGGAGAATACTTCATACAGCGGTAATAGAAAGAATGAAGGGTCCGAGGCGAGACCGTTCTTGGACAAGACAGAGGAAAAGAAAGGAGGCTAATCTGGCTATAGAAAAGACAGTGGTTATAGATAAGATCAGAAAGGCAGCCAAGGTGGGGGGGGGGGTGCATGTCATGTAAAACATTCTAGATATATTATTGTGAAATTTTGGAATTCTGAGGACAAACAGGAAGTACTAGGAACTTACAGAAATAAAGGAAGAAAACAATTCACATGTAAAGGTTAAATAATTAGAATGTCATCTCTACAATGACCTTTAACATCAGAAAGTAATAGAGAAATGGCTTCAAAACTCTGAGAAGGGAGTTGAGGGAAATTGGCGGGGAGATGAACCATGAGAGACTATGGACTCTGAAAAACAACCTGAGGGTTTTGAAGGGGCGGGGGGTGGGAGGTTGGGGGAGCCAGGTGGTGGGTATTATGGAGGGCACGCATTGCATGGAGCACTGGGTGTGTTGTAAAACTACGAATTCTGTTACGCTGAAAAGAAATGAAATTAATAAAAAAAAAAAAAAGGAAAAAAAATGAAAAAAAACCCCCAAAACTCTGAGGTAAATAATTTCTAACCTAAAAGTTTTTGCATACAGGCAAATTGCCAGAAGTCTCTAAAGGTAGAGTAAACTAATTTAAGACAGGCAAATTATATAAAAATTCACCTCCATGGATGCTTTCTTTTTCTTTTTTTTTTTTTTTCTGACTTACCTATTTTTGAGCATGATTGACACACAATCACAAATTCTTCCTCAGAAAGCTAATGGACAAGGTATTCAGCAAAATAATGGAATAAGGAAAAAGGACGAATTTTCCTTGGCTTACTTCCTTGTAGGAAGTAGTGTAAGATGTAAGTATGCTACAGAGAATGAAATAAAATCCCAAGACATAAAGGCAGATACCCAGCATGGTAAAGAGCAATCTCTCCGGACTTGAACAAGCAGAAAGAGGAGTCTAGGAAAGATATTCTTTAAAAAGATGAGATTACAGGAAATATCTTTATTTATATCCAGAGGAGATTCACACTTAATTGAGAGCTGGGTATGAATTACTGGCAGATAAATAGAGAACTAAGCAAGAGGGCAAGACAATTGCTGCAAGGAAAATACAACAAAAATTACAAGAAAGTACAAATACTGCAGAACTTGGCTATGGATTCAGGTGATCTCAGAGTCAAACAGTATTAACAATGACTAATGAATTAAGAGAAAATTAGGATATAACTCTATTAGGATGTTAGAGCAGGAGTGGCTGCAGTGGAAAGGGAGTGGTGGGGGAAGGGAGAAAATGAAGGACTGAGGAATAAAAAGGAAGAAAAATTACATGGGGTAGTAGATGAATAGGATGAGAAATAGACAAAAATTTGATAGAAGAAAGGGGCAGTTTATTCTAGTGGGAAAACAGAATTATTTAATCAATGGTTTGACAAACAACTAACTGAAGAGAAAAAAAGCAAGATTTCACCTTACGCCACATGTAAAAATAAATTCCAGATAAGTCAAAAACTTAAAATGTAAAAGACGAAATGATACAAATCATGAAAAAAGATCCAAGGCCTATATCTACAATCCAAGGATGCAGTAGACCTTCTATGGCTAGATGTCTGCAAAGAAATCATTCATGGCTAGATGTCTGCAAAGAAAACCTAGGCCTTGTGGGAACTAATCTCTAAAGAAGACCCCAGCGAATGGTTCCTTGTATTCATGCCCTTAGCTAGTTCTCTCCCATAGTCAATCTAGGCCGGGCTGTGACTTGTTCTACTCAACAGTCATAGAGGAGGTGATGTTCCAGGACTTTTCTGCCTTGACAATAAAAGTTGTTGCACCTCCTACTTTTGAAATTTTTAGAATATGTTGCCACCAAGTAAGACTCTGATGGACAGACCATTATAAAGGGACTAGATGGAGAGGAGAGGCACTGAGTCTACATAGGGAGGGAGGGAAGTCCAGCCTTCCTAAGAATCCTGGTAAAGATTCCAGATGACATAGCTCTAGGTAGTATCTGACTGCAACCAAGTGAAAGACTACAAGCAAAAAACAAAACAAAACAAAACAAACAAACCCCCCAAACACCTAGTTGAGTCAAATCTCTGACCACAAGAAATAATAAAATGATTCTTTTAGAGGGAGTAAAGGGAAGAGGCAGAAGAGAGAGAGAACAGGCTCTATGCCAAGTGGGGATCCCAAAGTGGGGCTCGGTCTCACAACCATGAGATCATGACCTGAGCTGAAATCAACAGGTGGGACACTCAACCAACTGAGCCACTCAGAAGCCCCAAGTGGTTTTTGCTTTTAGTCCTACTATGGTTTGAGATAGTTTATTAAATATCAAGAAACAAAACAATGAAAATCTTACAAGATGATCTAAGACACAATACATACAATCAAGTATTAGAGAGACATCCTTATTCAATGCTGGAAGTTCAAAAAGGAAAAGTATAAACACTTATGATTATATAATATTTTAAAACATTTTCATGGATTATTTGAAAAAATTCTGCAATGCAATTTTAAGACATGTAATTGACTTAATAAATGTTTTTAGAAATTTATAAGAAAGAAATCCATTAGAAAAATGTAGGAACATGCAATTCATAGAGGAGCAAATCCAAATAACTAGTTCAAAGTCACTAGTAGTCAGATGGCAAATTAAAATGAGATATTTCTTTACATTCAGTATTTGAACAAAAACTAGAAGGAGCTACAACTTTTATTGTTAGCAGGCACTGGAGGAAAAGCATCTGACAATATAAATTAAGACTGATCAATTATAATGAAAAAAGAACGCTATAGATAGAGAAAAGGTAAATTATATTCCACAGCCACAAATGCCCATTGACTGTTGAATGGATAAAGAAGAGGTGGTGTATATATATATAATGGAATATTAGCCATAAAAACAATGAAGTCTTGCCATTTACAACAACGTGGAGATGGATGGAGCTAGAGAGTATTATGCTAAGCAAAATAACTCAGTCAGAAAAAGAGAAATACCATGATTTTGCATTCATATGTGTAATTTAAGAAACAAAACAAACAAGCAAAGGAAAAAAAAAAGAGAAGACAAACCAAGAAACAAACTTTTTTTTTTTTAAGATTTTATTTATTTGACAGACAGAGATCACAAGTAGGCAGAGAGACAGAGGGGGAAGCAGGCTCCCCACTGAGCAGAGAGCTCCATGCAGGGCTCGATCCCAAGACCCTAAAATTATGACCTGAGCCGAAGGCAGAGGCTTAACCCACTGAGCCACCCAGGTGCCCCTAAACTCTTAAATATAGAGAACAAACAGATGGTTACCAGAAGGGAGGCAGGTGGAGGATAGGGGAAATAAGTGATGGGTATGTAGGAGGGCACCTGTAGTGATGAGCACTGGGTGTTGTATGAAAGTGCTGAATCACTATATTGTATACCTGAAACTAATATTACACTGTAAGTTAACTAACTGGAATTTCAATAAAAACTTTAAAAAACATGGGACGCCTGGGTGGCTCAGTTGGTTAAGTGGCTGCCTTTGGCTCAGGTCATGATCCTGGGATCAAGTCCCACATCGGGCTCCTTGCTTGGCAGGGAGTCTGCTTCTCCCTCTGCCTCTGCCTGCCACTCTGTCTGCCTGTGCTCACTCTCTCTCTCTCCCTCTCTCTCTGACAAATAAATAAATTAAAAATAAATAAATAAATAAATAAATACGTTAGGTCTAATGTCAAAAACTAAAAACAAAGAAAAACAAAAAACCACAAAATCAAAAGAAACTCCAGAAAGCAACATGAGTTTCACTGATTGACTTAAAGAGAATTTAATGACATATCTTTTAGCAAGAAAAACAAGATGGAGAAAAGAATGTATAATATATCCCATTTTTATAAAATAAGTAACAATGGGGGAAAAAACCCTACGCATGTTGATGTTTCTATGTATGTACACTTTTATTTATATACAAATATTAACGCATGGAGAAAAAGGGTAACTAAAAGGGCTTCATGGGTTTAGGGATGCATAAAGACCAGCCAAACAGAAAAAGAAAATCTCCTAAAAAAAGGTACTTATGTTATGAACACAGTGACACATTCAATTAAAATTATTTATAGGTACACCTGTATACTGAGATATAACAAAGTTAGATCTTTGTCTCATTCTGTATATCCAAATAAATTACAACTGTGCAATTTTAAATGTAATAAATAAATATAGCTTAAGATAATGCAGGGGGATATTAATCAGTTCTCAAGAACTTTCTAATCATAAAAGCACTACTGCTGAAAGGGGAAAAAATCAGTGAACTGGATTATATTTACAATGAAAACTTCTGGCATAAAAAAAATGTAATGAAAAGATACATGCTGGAAAAATGTTTCTAAAGGAGTTCATAAAATGTTACTATCCTAAATACATAAAAAGCTCATGGAAAACATTCAAACCCTAAAGGAAAAATGAGCAAATGATATGAATAAAAAATCCAGATTAGAATACAGGAGGCTAATGCGATCATAAATACAAATTAAAACAACTATAAATTATTTTGCATCTCTAAAATTAACAGGTTTTTAAAAATGCAGATTTTTTAAAAAGCTAATGCTTTTTGACGACAGAATTCAGAAAACAAGCTAATTCACTGCTAGAGAGACAGAATGTTCTGGAGGGCAGTTTCAACTTGAATGCTAATAAAGTTAATCCCCTCTGATCCTATTTTATTTCTAGATTTTTTCTAGAAATTTTTCTAGAAATTTTATTTCTAGATATTTATCTTAGAAAATAGTCAGATACAAGAATTTATGAATATGGATGCTATTTGGTACATTATTTAAAACAGCAAAACACTGGAAAGGCACACGCTTCTACTGACAGGAGACAACTTCCTCACAATGCCATGAGACTCTGCCACAGGAAATGTTTTTACGGATACTCACTAGCAGGAAAGAGCCTAATGATAAAATGTTAAATTTAAACAGCAGAATGCAATCGGAATGCAGTAATGATAACAATTTTTTCAAAGTAAAATTTTATTAATAGAGACAATAATACATACATGAAGACACTAAGTAGTTTTACATATCTAATAAAATCTGTGATTTTTATTTTAGTTTCTATTTCAATATTTTTCAAATTTGCTACAATTAACGTTATCCCTTTTAAAATGATACAGTTAACATATTCAAATTGCGTCTTTAGATTTAAAAGGTAAGGGACTGTTTAATCAGGTAAATATTCTGTGGCTGAGGAAATTTATCCTGGGGCTTACGAACTTTCTGAGACTGTATAAAATGTTTAGATGGGAGGCTATCTATAATTTCATCAGATTCCCAAAGACAACCGGGACAAACCACTAAACGATAGCATCTTAAAAAATTTATAGATAAATATCCTGATAAAAATATCCAAAAGTCATTTTCCAAAACTACCGGAGTTTTTACTTATAGTCTAAAACCTGTCTTCCTGGGCCTAACAGAGAAGCAGCTAGCTGGCTTGTTCCAATATTCAAATTAATTCCTCAAGCCAGCCCTACCCCACCCTCTCCTTTCTCTGCTTCCCCTCCCTTCACGCACTAATCCAAATATTTTCTTGTATATACAGGTTTTACTAGCATTAAAAAACATGTATGACAGGTTGTAAAACTAAAATGAAAAGGGCTGAATGTTTAATATCCACCAATAGATCATACACAGGTATAGAAACCATTAAAGAAAATGAAATGCCCAGTGATTAGAGCAGCTATTTATATTATCAAACTGTTTTGTTTTTGTTTTTATGTCACTTTCCATAATAGTCAGGAATGAATATTTCACCAGGATAAAAACAGTCAAACCAGTTAATAATTTCTACCTCACTGTATTTAAAAACACTGAATGACACTGCACCGGTGAGAAGTGCCTGAGTTTACTTTTGCCTTTAAATATACACAAAACAGCTATCACAGTCTACGCAAATATGAAAGACTCCTCTAGTTGTTTTTTGTCTGAGGCACCAGGACTTCTTTACTTCCAATCTGCCATAATGTTTTATAATGCTAACAGAAAACTATTTCTCAACATAAACAAGATAAATGAATATAGCATATAACACAC
Source organism: Mellivora capensis (assembly GCA_004024625.1). Lineage (NCBI taxonomy): Eukaryota > Metazoa > Chordata > Mammalia > Carnivora > Mustelidae > Mellivora > Mellivora capensis. The sequence goes on from PISX010025043.1 coordinate 22,330, forward strand.
AAATATAATTTGAAGGGAAGGTATGATTTTTTTAAAAGGTTCTCTTTAAAAGTTTAAAAGTAAAACTTATTTGATAAGGACTGAGTTGGCAATGAGTTTAATTATACTTTACTATGTGTATCTATTTTATGGCACTGGTTTTTATTTTTTTATTTTTTAATATTTTGGTATTTCCTTTTTTTCCTGTTTTATTTTATTTCTTTTCAGTGTTCCAAAATTCATTGTTTATGCACCAGACCCAGTGCTCCATGCAATACATGCCCTCCTTAATACCCACCACCAGGCTCACCCAACCCCTCACCCACCCCTTCCAAAACCCTCAGTTTGTTTCTCAGAGTCCACAGTCTCTCATGGTTCGTCTCCCCCTCCGATTTTCCCCAACTTACTTCTCCTCTCCATCTCGTAACGTCCTCCGTGTTATTCCTTATGCTCCACAAGTAAGTGAAACCATACAATACTTGTCTCTCTCTGCTTGACTTATTTCACTCAGCATAATCTCTTCCAGTCCCAACCATGTTGCTACAAAAGTTGGGGATTCATCCTTTCTGATGGAGGCATAATACTCCATAGTGTATATGGACCACATCTTCCTTATCCATTCGTCCGTGGAAGGGCATCTTGGTTCTTTCCACAGTTTGGCGACCGTGGCCATTGCTGCTATGAACACTGGGGTACAGATGGCTCTTCTTCTCACTACATTTGTATCTTTGGGATAAATACCCAATGTGCAATTGCTGGGTCACAGGGTAGCTCTATTTTTAATTTTTTGAGGAATCTCCACACTGTTTTCCAAAGTGGCTGCACCAACTTGCATTCCCACCAACAGTGGAAGAGGGTTCCCCTTTCTCCACATCCTCTCCAATGCATGTTGTTTACTATCTTGTTAATTTTGGCCATTCTAACTGGTGTAAGGTGGTATCTCAATGTGGTTTTTTATTTTAATCTCCCTGATGGCTAATGATGAGGAAAGAGTCAACAAAGCAAGGAGGCAACCCACAGAATGGGAGAACATATTCGCAAATGACATTACAAAGGGCTGATATCCAAGATCTATAAAGAACTCCTCAACCTCAACACACACAAAACAGATAATCACATCAAAAAATGGGCAGAAGACATGAGTAGACACTACTCCAAAGAAGACATACAAACACATGAAAAAATGTTCATCATCATTGGTTTTTAAATGATTGAATCATTATTAAAAAATCTCAGCATTATTTCCAGAGGAGCATATAACTTAGATTTAACCATCAGATTTTTCTAGGGAAAAACGTTTCTGTATTTTTTAATTAACATTCATTTCCCAAGAACACTGATTTGAAAGGGCTATTTCACTTTCCTTTAGTGCAGACAGAAAGGATCCCATTTAAACTTAGGAAGGCATGGAAGAAATAAACAAGTTGGCCGAACATAATTTCCCATTTATTCCTTTTGAAAAGTTATGAAATAAATATGAAATACAAAATATGAAATGTTATGAAAAAGTTAGGAAAAAATCTATTTAACTACACTGGATAAAGAAACAGGAAGAAAAAGATGCATTTAAGTCACAACAGCCATAAAAGAATAAATTATTATGCTTCCTCTTGGAAGAAAAGTGTTTTAATATGTGGATGGACATTGTCTGAACATTTCTTTTTTTTTTAATTTTTATTTTTTAAAAATTTATTTATTTGTCAGAGAGAGGGAGAGAGAGCGAGCGAGCACAGGCAGACAGAGTGGCAGGCAGAGGCAGAGGGAGAAGCAGGCTCCCTGCCAAGCAAGGAGCCCGATGCGGGACTCGATCCCAGGACGCTGGGATCATGACCTGAGCCGAAGGCAGCCGCTTAACCAACTGAGCCACCCAGGTGTCCCTTGTCGGGACATTTCAAATCTACTTTGCTAAGGTGTAAAAGGTTTCAAATAAAAATCAGCAATAAAATGGCAAATGTCAAAATTGAAGGAACAGAAAATCTATTTGTTAGGACTAATTTATGGGTGTTTCTATAATATCAAACTTAGTTTTTGCTCTGAAGTCTGCTTCTATCAGTTTATTAAATATCATATAGACACATACAATTTTGATAGGCACAGTTAAGAAAATTTTATTAGACAAGTAGGATTTATCTTTGTCATTCTTGAATAAAATTTGCAAGATGTTCCAAATTGAATACAATGGTTATAGAAATAAGAATAAAGGTTTTCAGCTCTTTTAACCTGTGGCAGGATATTCCGGAGTTGGTCAAACTCCAGCAGGGCACTAAGAGGGTAACACTGCCTTCGTATGCTCTGCAGTAAAGGTTAACAAACTTTCTGTGTAATGGGCCAAATAGTAAATATTTTTAGCATTGCAGGCCATACACTTTCTGTCACCTCTATTCGTGAAAAGAGCCATACACAATATAACAATGAATGAGTGTGGCTGTGTTCCAGTAAGATTCTATTTACAAAAATAGGCAAAGGGCCAGATTTGGCCCAGGGGCCATCATTTGCTAGTTCCTGGTCTCAAGTATTGTGGAGAAAATATGAAAACTATATTGTGTCAGAAGAAAATGTTATGGTATAAAGTGAAGCAAAACAAAACAAAACAAAACAAAAACAGCACTCAAAACAACATAAACTGAAGAGTTCAGATGTTCAGCCATTATGTATCTGTAGCTAAAGGATAGCTGGAAAAACACAGGATTAGTTATATTAGCTGTTCACAAGTTTTGCTCTGATCTTATAAACTACTTTGAGAAAATAACATTTTGAACTTCTGACATTTATCTGTAAGGTATATCCTTGCAAAGTCCTATTTTCTCCCTAGACTTTTACCCTTACAACCAGACTACAGTCTCCTCAAAAAAAACCCAAAACTAATCAAAACTTTTTCAAATAGAAATTCACACTTTTTAACAATACACTAAATCTTGTATTTCTACTGTGTTCTCATTTACTCTCAAATAGTGAAGTAGATGATACTGATTACTGATAATTTTGTTGAATTAAGAGAAGAACCATAACTTTAAGATATATAATTAAATGTTGACAGTGATAAGGAAATCTAGACTACAAACCCACCACAAACCCCAAACCTGTTACACTTAATTATTCCCTCTCTCTTAAGAGATCTTTCCCTTTTATATATGTGTGGTCAAACAACTGGGCCTCAAATTCTTGTTATGCAATTAATTTCTTCCCTTCCAAAAGTGAGTTAGTATTGATTTTAGAAAAGATGACAGAGAATTGGCCACTATTTTTTGTCTTATTCTATAGAACCAAGACTAAAGCAAGTTTTGGCTTTTAATTTGTCTTCATTTATGTATTCAACAAATGTTTACTGCGTACCTACTATGTACTATGCACGATGCTACGAGTTAGGGTACTGTATTGAAAAAGAAAACCAGAAAGCCATGGTCTCTGCCTTCAATAATCTTCCATTATGACAGCAAAGAAATACATCAATAAATGAAAGTTTTACAAGTCATAATAAGTGATACAAAAAAATCCCAGGTTGCTGAAATAACCTGTAATAGAGAAGGCATCTACATTAGGCAGGATGTCAAGGAATGCCTTTCAAACCGGTGACATTTTAGCTGAGATTTAAGACCTCAAGGAATATAGGGCTCTAGTCATTCAAAGTGCACTCACTGGTGGGGAGAAAGTGGTAGAGAGTTGCACACCAGGTGGAAGGAAGAACATATGCAAAGACTCTAGGACAGCAAAGAACTTGGCTTGAAGGAGAAACTGAGAGATGACAATAGTAAGTTAAAGAAATAAAAATGAGCAAATGAGGACAGAGACAAGGGCAGCAATCAGTTCATGCAGTGCAGTGCTGGCCACTATAAGAAGTCTGAATTTGGGGCACCTGGGTGGCTCAGTGGGTTAAGGCCTCTGCTTTAGGTTCAGGTCATGATCCCAGGGTCCTGGGATCGAGCCCCGCATCGGGCTCTCTGCTCTTCGGAGAGCCTGCTTCCTCCTCTCTCTCCTTGCCTACCTCTCTTGCCTGCTTGTGATCTCTGTCTGTCAAATAAATAAATAAATAAAATCTTAAAAAAAAAAAAGAAGTCTGAATTTACTCTAAGTCCAAGGGAAACCACTGAAGAGCTTTATGTTGGTGGACCACGATATATCTAGATTAGGACTCTGTGAGTGTGAAAGAGTGCATTATCAGTAATCACACCTGGATAACTGGTTTAAACCAGAATGCCCTGGATAAATAGAGACCTATACAGAAGAGTGGCAAGGTCTGACTGCATTCTGAGAACATTCTGAGGAGAATGGACTGAACTAGGGCAAGACTAGATGCAGGAAGACCAGTGAGTTTACTACTGCGGTTCTCTAAAAGAGAAATGGGTAGTGCTTGATGGCACTGGTAATGGGAAGCAGTGGATGAAATGGAGATATACTTTGGAGGTAAACTCAACAGAACTCCTTGACACTCATCTATAAGTTTATTCAAGGATAAGATTGGTATATT